>JALPQI010020481.1:0-18246 GCA_025490895.1 Thaumatotibia leucotreta | reverse complement strand
CTGATACCATATTGTCAAAAAACGTAAGGCTTTTTTTATAAAAATCAGAAACTGAAAATAGACAGTAAATTTCACAGTTTTTCACGTATAACGCAGCTAGCACAACTTTTTTTTGCTTGCAAAATGTGGTTTTATACTGCCCTATGGTGTCTAAATAACATACCAAAAATGCAGCTTTACTACATGTTTTGCGAGTTTAATATACGATTTGACCGTACTATTACGTATATTCGAACAAGCAATGACGTATAGATTTATCAATTTACAAAAGATAAAAATCAATGCAAAGTACAAACAGAGTCAATTATTTGCGTTTTTTATGGACCCTAATCAGTGTGTATTAAAGTAATAATATAAAAGGAATTAATAAGTAGTTTTGGAAACTGGTACCATTGTTGTTTATTGCGTTACAGTGTAGTGATTCAGACCAGTGCGTTCAATATTTTTTTAATACAGATGGTGCCTTTTTTAGGCTTTAGCGCGAGAAGTGGCTCATTTTACGTTAGGTCCAAAACTTCTGAGGGCCATCTGTACTAAAAAAACGTACACGTGCAAAAAGGAAATTCGTAACTCGTGTCGATTTAAAACATCGCCACTCGTTTCGAATTTCATGTTTTTCGCACTTGTGTCGTAATGTACTATTATGGCATTAACCTTATGTTTGTTTTTTTGTTGATGTTTATGTTGTTTTTATGAAATAAAAATCTGAAAATAAAAACAATCTGTAGTCGATTAAAAAAACAAAATATCCATGTATTTTTCATAAGATATATTTTATTAAATAGGAAGCAAACAGGTGAATATACATTTATTTTTATTTACTGAATTTTTTAAGGCTCCGTAGCCTAGTTGGTAATGACCCTGCCTACGAAGCTGGAGGTTCTGGGTTTCAAGAAATAAAAAAATAATACCCCGGCGAGGGTATTATTTTTTATTTCTTTATGTCTGGCTGTATGTGTATTTAAGTATCTATTATATATACCGTCACTTGGTACCTACATCACAAGTCTTCATTGAGTTTACCGTGAGACAAGGTCGATTTGTATAAGATATCCTTAGATATGTATTTTATTATTTATTTAAAACTGACTATTATAGCTATTCAACAATCCTCATTGAGAGATACATACCATGAAATAAAACTATAAAAACGGATAAACTCGCGTATATTAACTAACTTTCAGTCATCCGCAGACCACGAACCCTGTAAAGTGTTCAAAACGTCGAAATGAATTTAAAGGTAGTTAATATACGCGAGTTTATCCGTTTTCATAGTTTTATTTCATGTGTAATACTCGCGGTAACCGAAGAAAATATTAGATACATATAGGTATACCAGTTTTACGAATAAGTTGACTAAGTACTAATTTTAAGATAAGTACAAAAATATTATGTAAAAGGTTTCTAGGACATAATTTTGTCTACTATAGTAGTGTAGGTACATATATCAACTATAATGATATTAATGATGGTTAATTATTAAAGACTTTTTTTAAATTGCATAAAATTTTATTAATAAGAGTATTAGAAGTCTTCCATACTCTAATAACAATAAATAACGAGTATTTTATACTTTACTGTAATTAAAAGATTACTTATGTATAATAAGAGTACATTATAATGAGTAATAATGTAAGGTTAACATTTTAACAAAAAATGTAATAGGACTAATAAGGAAAATGTTACTGGATACTTGATATGCAAGTCACATTTTCGTTACTAGTGCTATAAACTTTTTTGTTGTAATGATGGCTTTAACTTATGCCGTTTATTTAAAAACCTCATTAAGTATTGTAAGAAACACAGAAAAAACTCTGCCCGAACTACACTCAATCCATTGGAATCTTACGCTATTCAAGAACCATGTGAGGTTTACGAACAGTAAGAGATTTTTTTACAATCTGCAGTGTTATTCACCAAGAAAACCGCCTTGCTGTCAGCGCTGTGTCAGCGCTGCGGCAGCGTCGAGCCTAAAAATGGTATTCACTAATGTACTTTAAACGACACTAGTGCTCAGCGACGAATGTGGCGTGAGCTGGAACTACACTGCGTCGAGAGTATGACGTTTAATGTACGAACTTCGTATTCTCTAACGAAAAACAGCGACGAACTCGCCGCACAACCTCGCTCACAGCCTCGATTCCTAATGTCAAATAAAACAGCTAGGATTTTAGACCAGGCTGTCTCGACGTCGAGCTTGTTGACGAACACAGCGTCGAATGTGTGAATAAGAGAATAGCATAGCTGTTCTATTACGTCACTTTGACAAGGCTCCCAAGCTGCTTAAAGGTTAGGGTGGGTCACTGATGAATGAAGAAAAAAAAAGTAGGTAATTGTTTATTACTGGGCACAGTTGTAAATAGTTCCATAATTACGTCGATAAAGAGTATGCAAAATGATTTGGCCATCGGAATAAAGTTTCTGCCTCCAGATCTATTTGAAAGATTTCATACAAACTTCTGTACATTTTGTACTAACCACGGTTGATATCTATGTTTTTACTTTTTGTAGCAACATGATCTATGTTTGAGTATAATAGTGTTTACCTGAAAATAGTGTTTACCTGAAAATAGCTGTCCTCTTTTGCTTCATCGCTTATCTTTTTATTGCTACCGTAACGTTTCAATATTAAACCATAATGAAATGGTCACTCACGTGTATTTATTCAGTAAAATTATAAACCATTCAATTATATTTAAACAGCCATTTTATTTTCATATTGTTTTTTACGTCCTCTGTCGCCTGTATGCTATCGAACAGTAATGAATGTAAATTATACTTCCATATTTATTCTTTTCACGCCCATAAAAGCCGCATAATTACTACCGCCGCATTTATAATATATCTCTTTATAATGCAATTATGGCTGTATAATCATAAAGTGCGCTTTTAACCGACCTTAAAAATGGAGGTCGCGTGGTTGACCCGCATTGCATTATAAATACATAGAATACTTTTTATTGATATCAGGGAGCGTACTACGAATGTCTCTAATTGAAAGTTTTAAGCAACTGTTTCTGTCATCATAATATTATGATAGTGATCGTTATCAACGTGCACTTTCCGAGGCAATGGCTATGGTTGACAGAAAAAGTAACAAATGTGAAAATGCTGTTTTGTTCTATTACTCGTACTCTAAAAAAAATTGTACTCTCCTTAAGATACACACAAACTTTATCTTACTTTAAAAAAATAAAAATTAAATGTCATTAATTTATGACACATAATAGTACTTTAAATGACATTTTGCGAAGTCTTTATTTCAATCAAAATGAATATTCAAGTAACTATTTCAACTGGAGTAAGATCAGAGTTAGGTAATAGATTTTTCAATGTGACGTGCACGTTTGACAGCCGAATCTGATTAATACATTTTAGTCGTTTACTCGTTTAGTCAGTGTAATTTCAATAAATGATTAAATATGTGTAGGTAATTAATTATTATAATTTAAATGACAATAATTTCAGAAATTTAAATAACATATAAAATACCTGTGTATTTGATTTTTCTGTCAAGCATACTTTGCCACCAATACCGCACGTTGATTACGATCACTAAATTGATGGGTAATTACAAATTTAAGCCACGTCAAGTCAACCGACTGATGGAAGGTCGGTTAGTGTAATTGGAAGCATGCTGGACCGATAATCCAGAGGATACGGGTTCGAATCCCGTGACAATCAGTCTTTCGCAGTTGATGTTTTTGTTACAATGCAGTATTAGGTACTACATGGTTGATTATCCTATATCGAAGACCTTTGGCCCGTTAATCTAACGTTACAAGTTACAAAACTTGTAATAAAAGTGGAAGTCTCTTTTTAACACTATTAATTAGATAAGGACTCCCGCTTGTTTTAAAAGTTACAAGCTTTCGAGAAATAGGCTCCTTGGCTTCCAATTTGTTGAATACACAATATGCACATATTATTACGATATTCACACAAAGCGCGTACACAATAATCGTTAACTCATGGTACGGGACGTAATAGAGCATAATTATGAATCGTAAAACTCATGTTTATGACTTGTTATCGGCAATTTTGATTTATGAGACTGCCCAAGGCTGTAATAGCTTATTTATAATGTTATTGGGGTTACAACTATTCTAGGATACTAAGCAAATTGTGAAATAATAATAAAAAATCTGCATTTGCGTTCATAATATTAACTCGTTTTGTACTTCAATACCCTTAACATCGTTTATAAAAAAACCTGTACAATTAGGTTCATGATAACATAAAACGCTGGATGCGGGTGGTGCAGGACCGATCATTGTGGCAATATTGGGGGCAAAAATTGCCTGCTGGTCCTGCGGCCACATCAACAGTGGACGTCTTACGGCTGATATTATGATGATGATACATAAACCTGTAAAAATACCTAAATAATGAGGTTATTTTGGTTCGAGGAGCAATCTTTTTGAATTGAAACGAATTGGATTAAGAACGCAAGTCTAAAGGTGCGTTCAAACTAAAAGAACATTCGCTGTTCTAACCTCCCACTCTACGAAATTCGATCGGTACACAAAACGTGATTGGTTGATTTCATAGAACGGGCGCTAGAACAGCGAATGCTCTTTTAGTTTAAACGCACCTTTAGAAATTTATTACATAGTTTGAACTACCTTGGAAGTAGATAGGTAGCTAGGTACACAAATGAACTGGGAAAAGATGAAACCCTTGTTTACCAATCCTTAATAAATCAAAGAAAGGATTTAAAGTAATCCCATTTTCGATATCTTATCCAAAACACAAACAATCAGTCTTTAAAACGATAACAACCGTAATGCAGATTTTGGTTAATTTAAATACAACATCAAAATAAAGTGTTTAGTAAAGAAATATTAAGTCGGACCATTTATTTCTCATGACGGTTGCAGCAATTAAATATATTTCTGCTTTAAATCAAGATAAAATCAATGGACATAAAAACGAGGCTAAGACAGAAGCGGCTGCAAAATAATATGAATTGGGGTCTCAGTTGTAAAATTAAGATTGCAAGAAATTAAAAGGCAATCTAAAATTCATCAAACAAAACTTATAACTACATTGGAGTATCCTAAGAAAGAACTACAAAATAATATAACGGCTGACCTAAATAATTGTTAGGTACCTAAAGTAAAAAGATCTTAAAAAACTGATATTATGTATTTAATATCTATGAAACGATTACGGATGAACTAGATCACGTTTGTATAAAAATCAGTCGCACAAAAATTTAACCTAGTTATTTGTTAATGTTTTGCCTGCCAACACTAATTCTAACAAGATAAAGTAAACTGACCAAATACCTGGCGATTTTCTCACACATTTTACAGCTAATAGACTGCACAAGAAACTAATAGTAGAGTAAATTGCCTCAAAAGGATCTGTTTATTACAAATATAAATTAACACACAATTTTTAAGACAGTCAAGAAATACCATGAAATATTATTACTATTTATAAAACTTTCCTGAAGAATGCAGACCTGAAAACGCAAATGACGCCTTCGCATAGAAACTTCTTGCATAAAAAGACGTTAATATCATCAGTTTTAAATAAATTGATAAAAACCAACTCCCCAACTGCCAGTCCAACTCTCAACTGTAAAAAACCTATCTATCTAAGCCACCTACTCTTATCATTTTTCTTTCAAACTGCAGTTTTTGCTTCCGTCTCAGATATCACACGTAATGAATGCTCTATAATAATGAGAACAGATAACCATGTCATCATTCATCATTGATTCGTTTAATCCCACGGAACTCTAAAAGCATTCAGTAGCCGTCCTTATCTGGATAAAATAAGGCAAGCATAAAAGAATCGTCTTAGAGACCGCTAACGGATCGCTTATCTTTTGCTTCATTCCCTTTGCCGATGAGTGAATCGCCTCAATCTGTAAGAAGAAAACCTGATTATGCAATTTCATAAGCAGTTGGATAGGCAATTATGTCGCTGGGGTGGATGTGTTGCAGTGAATGTAACTGACGGTTGCTGCAAAGATCACTTTTCATCATCGCACCGCTCGCCACCGAGGCGCTCACCGGGCGCTCATCCTCACACCTTGCAACCTAAATGGTCGCGCACCGTGCGGTTTCAGAGGAACTTCCTGCCGCGGACGGTCCGTCTGTGGAATGAGCTCCCTGCCGATGTTTTCCCGTTGGACTACAGTATGGGGTTCTTCAAAAGAGGAGTGTACAAGTTCTTATTGGGTCGGCAACGCGCATGCGACACCCCTGGGGTTGCAGGCGCCCATAGGCTACGGTGACTGCTTTCCATCCAGCGGGCCGTATGCTTGTTTGCCACCGACGTGGTATAAAAAAAAAAGATTGGTTGTGTCAGCCACTTGAGAGCTCATGAGCGGCGCTTTTAGCAGATAATTTAGTGATAGAAATTGGTGAATGTGAGCACTAAAGGTGCCTATAAGATGCTCGTTTTCTCTGTTATATTCAAACTACTACAGTAAGTAACGACCAGTTGAGACTAGCTGGCCGAAGTGTTATAGGTACCAGCCGTGAAAACTGAGGACGTGGGCTTGAACCCCACCTTAGACGATTTTTTTTTTTTTATGTTGGCACAACAAAGTGGCTCCACTCCACCTGATCGTAAGTGAAAAGTAGTGAACGATGGTGAACCTGGACTTAATCTTTGGTATGTGACATCTTGATTTAAGTGCCTTTTATATTATCCTACGTAAGTGGCCTGTACAAGTCGAAGGATTTTTGTCTTCAACATTTTCTGAAGAAACTTTTACATACATTCATAGAGCGACAGTGATTTCTTTATTTATTTGCATTTTCCTACTGTTTTTGACTAGGTTCTACTAGTTCCCTAAACACGTTCTACACCGGACACAACGTCCATGATCAACAAACCTATATCAGTTGCATTAAATACGAACATTTTTGTCACAAGAGCTGTATCGCCTACATAGGAGTAGTGGAATATTATGTAAGCGCATTATCTACGCAAGAGCAGTAATAAACTAGCTACCGAGCAGTTTGGTTGTTTCCTTTCCGACCCCGCGACACTCCATCTGGCGACGAGGATGGGAAAACAACCAAACTGCTCGGTAGCTAGTTTAGTACTGCGAAAGCGACGGGGTGGAGACCCCGCGACACTCCAAGTAGTCTTTTCGGGCACACATGCGTGTCACTGACATAGGAGTTCCATGAGTATTAACACCTAGTGAAACGGTACTAACCAGGGGCAATATATTATTATATGGGGGGATGCGATAGCTACTTTTCGAAAATATGTCACTCCGTTTCGCTCAGACTCGGTAAGCAATACGAGTAGCAGAGCTGGTGTCTTGTTTGATTAAGAACCGCGCCGCCACAGCTCTACCACCCCCACTACCAAAACGACGTACAGGTCACCTTTTTCTTCACACTTACAACGTTTTAACCGTACAAAGCCAGTAATGAAGGTTTCACACTTGTCGGTGTGGTGCAAATTGAGTTGAATACATCCTGGCTTAGATCAGGGTGGAAACTAGTTGGCAGCCACTTTGTGGGGCGTTTGCTAAAGATCGGAAATCATGGCTATAATTTTACTGGTGAGAGAATTCAGGTAATTTGAAGAGCAGAAGCAAAAATTGAAGTTAAATAATCCTCGAAATAATCATACTGGCTGGGTCGTGATCTATTTTATATCTGAAGGCCGAGTAATAACTAAAACGTCTCAATTGTGTTTACGTTTTCATCGTCAATTTCATACAAATGACGATGAAAACGTAAACGCGATTATTACCTAGACTCGGCTTTTTGTATACTTAGTGACACTATTTTGAATTATTTTCTTATTTGACAGACATATTTACATTTCTAGATCAGTCTGTTTTTGCTTCTTGTAGTGTAAATATATTGTTATTAAGTGTGCCAAATTATACTTTAATTTCCATACCTATTTCTTCTTCTTCTACCTAGCGTTATCCTGGCCTTTGCCAGGGTCCGCTTTCCTGCTACATTTCCTCCACTTTGCGCGATCCTGGACATCTTCTACTGTAAGCCCATTCACACTCATGTCAGCCTTCACGACATCTAGCCATCGCTTCTTTGGTCTCAAAAATATCTGAACATGCACTTAGACATCATGACAATACAGGCTTTCTTTTTTTACGTAAAAATCAGAAAATACCAACGTGTCATTATCTAATTATTATTTTTGACACAAAATTAGTAAACTACTGCAAGGTGCATATCTAGTTTAATGTGAAACGAAACTTAGTAAGAAAGAGATAGATTGTTTGCAAAGAAATGAGAGGAAAAGGGATGGAGGAATGATTAAGTGAAAGAGATTAACATAGGATACAGGTTAATATTATAAAGAGATGGATATAAAAGCATTATGGCCGAAAACTTTGTTTCAATTCTTACACTACTAGTACTAATAAAGGTAATACAAGCCAACTCATATCAAGAAAAGGTATGTGGTATCAATAACACTTAACTAGTTTCCGAGACATTACAAGGCAATAAAAGTTAATCGCAATAATGTATTTAGAGAACAGAAAAAGCTGTTAGCATTCTAACAACCTCTGTATCGCTTCCGCTGATACAATGTGGCAAGCAAAGAATAAACAGATAGAAGTTGAATTGTAAATAAGGTATTTATACCTATTTTTTGTGACTGTTAATCTATGGGTAGAAAAAAAAACATGATAAAATACAGATTTATTCAGTAATTCGGTCTGAACAAATTTTATTTTAATTTGTTAAACAAAATGCATACATTGATGTTGATAGAATATAATTAAAAAAATGATAACGTAGTGGTAACCAACTATACTTACGAAGATGGCGCTACCGTCGCCACGAACAGTTCGGCTCCGAGAAACACTGTTATTTAAAAATATTTTAACTGAAGTTTTCTACCTAAACCTACCTAAATCTATGGAGCAGTCTGCAAATAAGAGGTGCTGTTGTTATCTCGACGCAAGTGTTGCGAGGAAGATGAAAAACGAGATTTTTTTGGATTCTGTACTAAGACATTTTGGTGATTGGTATTGAAGCAATATAAACAACTGGAGCGGTTCAAGTGCATCTGTTGAAGGAAGTCTGCCTTTTTTTTTGAACATTTGTACAATCGGAAGTGGATTTTCTTTCTATTATTCAATAATAAATTGGTGCGGAGTACTGTGCAGTGGCGGTTGGTGTGAATTTATTGTTCCACTGGAGGGTGGATTTGCAACTGCACATAAAAGACTTCTTCGAATGTGAGCGTAAATTTCGTCAAATGCAGCATGAATCTCATGGTCTAGGGGTTCACGCGCTGATTTTTGGCTCCATAGAATTCTATCATCCCGAGTTCGATCCCCGGCGCGCGGTTCGCATCTTTTTGTTTTTTTTTTTTGTTGTTTGTGTAATGTGTTTGTTTTTAATTTTTTTTTCTCTGCGTGTATAATGAATTATTTTTAAATTATTAATTTGACATTTTTGTAATATGTGTTTAATGTACCTATTATTTTATTTTTATTTACTCAGTTTTTAGTTGAATGACATACCTACTCAATTGCTCGTGTTTTTTATGGATTTGTTTTTATTTACATACTAGTTTTTCTATTCTTAAGTCATGTGATTTTATGATTATGAATTCACTTTCGTTTTTTTTTTGACATTTCTTGTATTTTATATTTTGACTTTGTTAATGTTATTAATGTTATTATGATAATAGTGGTATAATTTATGGAATATTTTAGATTACTATTTTTTATTATAATAGTCGTTTTTGCTGTTGGTACTCATGTCTTACCGGTTATTCACTTTTTAATTTGACATGTATGTCTGTTATACTTATTTTTAATTGTATTTTACTTTTTTACTGGTTTGTAGTTAAGCGTTGATTAGGACATGTAATGTAATTTGAACATGAGTGATCCTATTGTATTGTCTTTGTGTCCCCATTGCCCTAACTCCGTCAGAACTTTCACCGCTCATGGACTCAAAGTTCATATAGGGCATAAACATAAGGATGTGCCTCGTTCGCCCCGTTCGGTATCCTCTCAGCCCAGTCAGTCGGTTTCTCAGCCAGCGGTGAATGCAACGGGCCCAAGCGTGTTGGGGTTGCGCGACCTGTCCGCCTTGAAGCAGACGGTGCGAGTGTTGCGCCACATTCCGAAAGGGGCAAGGAGTCTGGCTGCTGGTTTTTTGAGCGATGTCATAGAAAAGTGTTTGGACCGTAATGGGGTACCTGAGTGGTTTGCTTTACTGTCATTCTCTTATTCCGCACTTAAGACACCAGAATCGGCGGGCTCGGGTAACCTAACCTCTAAGGTGAAACGGAACATTCTTGCAACTGCTACCGTGGGTTCTTCGGATGACTTTGTGGAGGGGCAGAGGGGGGCGAAGTTGTACTCACTTACGAAGGCCATTGAGTCTAAGGTTTTTGAGGGCGACCTCAGAGGTGCGGTGCGGTTGCTGCTGTCGGAGGATGGTGTGGCACCTTCGGGATCGGAAACGCTAGCCGCATTAAAGTCGAAGCACCCGGCTCCTTCTCGTTCGCTCTTGTTGCCCCAAGAACCGGATAACTCGTTGCCTGCTTTATCCGTGAAACTGGAAGATGTAACTCAGGCGCTCAACTCTTTCAGCAGCGGTTCAGCTGCCGGCTTGGATGGGATCCGGCCTGCGCATTTGAGAGAACTCACTTCCAGCGCGGCAGGGGATAATGGTTTGCGGTTGTTGGAAAGTTTGTGTAAACTGTGCAATTTCTTACTCAGTGGCCAGTTAAATCTCGAGGTCTGCCCCTATCTTTACGGTGCGTCATTGTGTGCGTTATCGAAAAAAGACGGAGGTATAAGGCCCATCGCTATTGGGAGCACTTTTCGGCGCTTGACTGCCAAGCTTGGGTGCCAGGCTGTGAGGGAGGAGATGTCTTCTTATCTCCGACCTTATCAGTTAGGTTTTGGGACAAGGTTAGGTTGCGAGGCTGCTATACACGCGACAAGAGCCTTTTGTAAAGACCCGAGTAATGTGGAGTGTGTGCTGGTAAAACTTGACATCAAGAATGCATTCAACTCCGTCGAGCGCGATGTGCTGCTGACCGAGGTCAGAGAGAGGGTTCCTTCTCTGTATCCCTACCTATTCCAGGTATATTCAGCCCCTTCCTTTCTTTTTTACAATGGCTCGCTCATCCATTCCCAGGTCGGCGCACAGCAAGGCGATCCGCTCGGTCCTCTGGTTTTCAGTCTGGGTATTCAGAAGGCAATAGCAGAGCTCAAATCCCCTTTGAATATCTGGTACCTGGACGATGGTACTATTGGGGGAAGACCGGAGGTTGTGAACCAGGATCTTCTTGCTCTTCTTCCTCGCTTCCAGCAGATGGGTTTGGAGTTTAACCCGAGCAAGTGTGAGATTTTTCCCTGCGGTGCCGATTCCCGCTCTTCGTTGTCTCTTTTTGATGATATACTTCCGGGCCTTAAAGAACTGTCAGTTCAGAATTTCAATCTGTTGGGATCTCCTGTTTTCCCGGAGGCTATTCCAGATGCTTTTGAAGAGAGGAGGCATTTACTCTTGTCTGCGAGAGAGAAGTTAAAAAGTTTGTCAGCACATGTTGCTCTTGTACTTTTAAGACTGTGTTTCGCCGTTCCAAGGCTTACGTACTTTCTGCGCACCGTACCGGCTTGGCTTCACCCAGGGTGTATTGACTCATTTGACTGCGTGTTGAAGGAGTCTCTGGAATTGTTGCTCAATGTCTCCCTAAATTCGGAGCAGTGGACTCAGGCTTCTCTTCCCATACGGGCTGGTGGTCTAGGTATTCGGCGCGCTCAGGATGTGAGCCTGCCGGCTTTCCTCGCGTCTGCGGCTGGGGTCGTGGACCTCGTCACTCAAATTTTACCCTCACAAGGTGGCGAGGTTACCATTCCTTATGCGGCGGATGCGGTGACGGTTTGGTTGGCTCTCAACCCGGGTACGCCCTTGCCGGAGGAGAGATACCGTCAGAGGGCGTGGGATAACACGGGTGTGAAGCGGGTTTTTGACGGCTTATTGGAGGGTGCGGTTGGTGTCGATAGAGCGAGAATAAATGCGGTGTCGCAGCCTGAGTCCGGAGCGTGGCTTCATGCCCTCCCCTCCCCCCATTTGGGTACCCTCCTGGACAGCAACTCGATGCGTGTGGCTGTTGCTCTTCGGCTCGGCTGTAGTGTATGTGAACCTCATGTTTGCATCTGTGGCGCTAGGGTCGAAAGTAACGGTCACCACGCATTGAGTTGTTGCCGGTGTGCCGGGAGGTTTCCACGCCACCATGCCCTCAATGATATTATTAGGAGGGCACTGGTCTCCGCTGGGGTCCCTTGTGTGCTCGAACCTCCTGGCTTAAGTCGGTCGGATGGTAAGCGGCCAGATGGCCTTACATTGGTTCCCTGGGAAAAGGGTAAATGCTTGCTTTGGGACGCCACCTGCGTTAGCACTTTTGCGGCTTCTTATATTAGCCGTACTGTGGCAATGGGTGGCGCTGCGGCGGAGCTGGCGGCAGCTCGTAAGCGAGAGAAGTACGCGACTATCCCTAATTATTTATTTGTGCCGCTGGCGGTGGAATCCACTGGGTGTTGGGGGTCTGAGGCGAAGGTTTTTCTCGGGCAACTGGGGAGGCGTTTGCGAGATAGTGGGCTCGATCCTCGCTCCGGGGCTTTCCTTTTGCAGAGGCTGTCCATTGCAGTTCAACGCGGTAACGCGGCGAGCGTGATGGGCACCTTCGTATGTGGGGACCCGCGGAGCGAATTTTGTTGATGTCATTTATTAGGTATATGTTTAGTTTAGTATTATTTAGGACCTATGTATTTATATAAATGTTGTATCGTGTTGTTTAATTTACTAGTTAATAATAGAATGGTTTTGTTATTTTAAGTGTGCTTATTTATGATGTATAAAATTGTTCAGTTTTTACTATACTTTATTAACATACAAATCTGGAGACAATCAAGGACTACTTTGCCGTCACCGTGATTAAGAATGTTTACGGTGATTATTTATAAAAGAAAATTAAAATAATAAAGGTTTCTACACTATGCATTTTCAAATTTGGTACTGGTATTATTAGAGATGATGGTAAGAGACCTGATGGTGTGTCTTTGGTTCCTTGGAGCTTGGGACGGATGTTAGTATGGGATGCTACTTGCGTAGCCCTTTCCGACCGGTTTGATATAATCCTGCAAATGACTTTGCAAAAATCCTGTCACTAAGTAAATTGTATTTTCGAGCTCAAACCTGTACCGATCGAATCTGCAGACACTAGCCGACACGTAAAAGTAGCAAATACCTTAGGGCGGCCGCATCAGTCAGTCGCAAGACAGCGTTGAAGATGGCGATGTATTTTGGTGGGAGTAGTAGCACACGTAAGTTCACAATTTCGTATATTTGTGGTGACAAACCTTCTATTTATTCAGTGATACTTACTCTTAAAGAGTTTAACGTTTTTATTTAGCACAAATTAGAATAAAATTAAGTGCTTTTGTGTAAACAATATGTCCATAAATAATAAGTGCATAAAATTGTAGGTTCGGACGTAGCTCGTAAATCGTTCATCATAAATATTTGCACGATTATGCATAATCGGTCTATGCATAAAATGAAACCAAGAAAGATGGTCATATGTTTTGAAGAATTGGTTACATATTTCGTCTAATTCGTTAGGTACATATTTCAAGGTATTTCAATCAGCGTATCCAAGGAACTAGGGTTAATAATACCTTGTACTTTCATCTTAGTAAGGCACTCCATATTTGTCCATACCTAATATCTCTCGAATTGCTTTAGCTTTGCTATTATAAATGTTGCTCTTAAGAACTCTGCTTATTTGTGGATTAATGATGAAAACACACTAAAGAAGGACGTCCAATCTTGATAGTTTCCGGTAAACTTTGCTATGTCTATCTTCGGAAGCTTCACATCATCACTAAAGCTAGGTGTGAGATTACTGCTAATTCTGCTTGTGCACGACGTAGTACTTTCTAGCATATGCTTTTTAACCCTTAACCACCTACGTGCGGTCTCACAGACACTGGATTATTCAAAATTGGCAATAACTGAACGCAAGTACATCGCTCACGCCTCTGTGACCTTGTACCTTTGCCCAGCCCCTCCGCAGTGCTGACCATGCTGTCGACTCGTTCAGACGTGCACTCATTTGGATTTGGTGAGTAATAAAGTAGCATCGGCGGTCCGTGAGACCGCATGTAGGTGGTTACGATACATTTTATAAGTGTCTCAGCACGTCTCAGTGACCGCACGTAGGTGGTTGTGTTATTTTAATTTTGAACACAGTTTTGAAAAAAGGTTCAAATTTATGAAGAAACTGGCCGAAAAATTAGTAAAACCCTATTTAGAGCGTCGTGCAAATAATCAGCGTCTTCCACGGGACTAGAAACTTGTTTTGAATGTGACTGTTCGAACAAATTGTGCGTCGACGGCAGACAAGAATGGTTATTTTAAAAGCATGTAATTTTACAAAAATATCTTATTTGTAACCAAATTAGATAGTTTAATAGCATTTTTGATTGCTCAATTTTATTTTTTTATAATGAAAAGCTTTATATTATGTTCTTTAATTTTGTAATCTCATATCCTGAAGGATACTAAGTTTTGTAATCGAAAATACAACAAGTTCATAAATATGTTAAGTTTGAAATACAAAATGTTGATTATTTTTGTATTATTGTTGGTTAATAAATTACTGAAACTATTTAAAGTATATTTAATATATTTAAACCCTCTTCAGACACGCCAAAGTAAATAAATTTGGTCCCATAAGAAGAAGCGGTCTCCATGACCGCAGGTAGGTGGTTGTGTGATACAAACAGGACGTAGGTAGTCAAGGGTGTATTAAACCAGAAATATTTTCTCGTTTGGCTATAAAAACCAATTAACGGGTTTTAATAGCCAAACGAGAAAATATTTCTGGTTCACATCTTTAAATCTATTGTTGAATTACTGCGAAAAACTCCATCTGCAGTAAAAATCGTTTTTTTTCTTGCGTGAATTTGTATTGTAATATGATTTCTAGATTTGTCGTTTTTCCCAGTCAGTAAAAGTGTATATTGCAAATAGTACTGTTTATTACACGTTGATTCCTAAAAATCGTCGCTTTAATCCATTCATTATATTATTATTAGCATTGATAATCCATTTTATCTTTTCGAAATCATGAAGTGAAAATTTTGATTTTTTTTATTTTTTTTTATTTATTAAGAACACAAACAGTCACATATAAAAATGAGGATAGAGTACAATGTACGAAAACATGAGCAGAAAAAGACCTGGAGGTTCATTTCTAAATAAAAGTTAACAGCACTATAACAAGAGATAGAAAACATGAGCCATACACAATACGACGTCTAACGCTAGATGTAATAGTATACAATTTTAACTGAAAGAGTAGGTACAAAGTGCAAAAATTGTGAGGAACATAGGTTTGAAAATGTATACTTATTACGAATGTTATAAATCAGTATACAATAATAAAGGGGAAATACGTACAGTCAGGCGCAAAAATACCTATGCATTAAAGTTGCTATCGGTTTTAGGTATAAGAAATTTCTGCACCTGGCCGCACCCATCACCAGTACGCTTCTTCATAACACTTTTTCGTTAATTGGGACTTGAATTAGAAATACTACTTAAAAATACTACTTAAAATAAAACACGTTTAAGCTTAATTTTGAGACCAAACAAGGAAGTATGAAACGGATCAATATCAAGTAGGCACTTATTATAATAACTAGGGACTCGCCTGAAGAAACTGTGTTTAGCGTAATTCTTGCGAGTAAAACTAATATGAAATAAATTTCTAGGACGTAAGGGGTAATGTGGACAGCTAAATGAAATTAAATTTAAGAGATTTGGACATTTTATGACTCCATGGAGAATTTTAAACAAGAACATTAAATCCAAATAGTGTCTTCGGTTACTCAGAGAAGGGATACAAAAATACTTGGCAGCAGACGAAGTACGTTCAAAATAATGGCCTGTTCTGTAACAAAATAATACTAATACTACTACAACAAGATAATACTTTTAGGGAGTAAATTATTTTCTAATTTACTCCCTAAAAGTAGCCCTCATATTTATAACTCTTTTTTTACGTTCCACATACATCGTTGGGTCACCAACTTACATAGGTGTGCGAAAATTCAACTCAATCTGCCCAGTAGTAGTATCGGAGTAAGTCGGTTGTAACAGACGGACAGATAGACACGCCAGTGATCCTATAAGGGCTCCGTTTTTTTTCTTCTTGTGATACGGAACCCTAAAAATGAAAGATCGCTTATGATAGAAAGTTTTTTCGTTAAATAATGTGTTTTATTAATGTTTTTCGGCATGTCCATACTAATTTGCAAGATCTTGCATTTACATACAGATCCTGAACGTCACTTTCGTACATGCGATTTTTTTAATGATAAAAGGCAATTTTATTTTTTTTATTATTTTTTACAAGTATTCGAAGATAATTTTAAACGATCTAAATGCATTTTTCTTAAGATTTTAGAATTTTTTTGTTTCGGTCGTAAAGGGGTAGACACCATCTGGCACCGTCCCATCTTCAACGAACTACGTTTAAGGCAGCCGCTGCGGCTGAAAATGCCGAATTTTTAAAACGTAATAAATATAAGGGCCTCGGCAAAGAGTACGATTTTGTACCGTTTGGCGTAGAAACTTTAGGTTCTTGGGGCCCCAGCGCACGCAAATTGTTTGCTGAGATCGCGAAACTCTGGTTTGGTCTGGTTGATGTAACTAAAGACCGAAGAGCTGGCGACTTCCTCGCACAACGCATCAGTATTGCGATACAGCGAGGAAATGCCGCCAGCATCCTCGGTACAATGCCACAAGGGCCAATCTTAGATATAGGTTCGGTTAAGTAGATTAGTTAGATTTAATCTATGTACATAAATTGTAGTTTTGAAAATAAATACCTAAATAAAAAAAAACTATGAACATTATATCTACACTAAAAGTACAATGGCCCATACATACGAGTAATACCAAACATTTTCTGGAAAATATTATGTTTATAATTTTAGTAAATTGTACATCAAAGGAGAAATCACTAACTAGTGTGATAGAAGCCCGACGCCGTAGGCGGAGGGCTTTTATGACTCGACTTAGTAGTCCACTTACCGACCGTGATGCATACAATGTTTTTCATCACACTTGCCGACAAAAAAATAAGTTTTAAGACGTAATATTATTAAATGACGTACCGACATTTCTATTACTCCCTAAGGAATTTCACTTTTCTATTACTCCCACTATGCATGCAAGCAATGGCGCGCTTAGACAGCAAGTGTGATGAAAAATTATAACACTTTCCAGTTTCGTACCAAAAGTGTTTAAAGTGAATGCCCACCTTGTAATAATGGTAAAAATGTAACTTAAATAATAAAAGGTGCAAGAGGGTCTATCGTGAACCACGACTGACATATTGCCACTCTCTCGCACTTTTAAAGTCGTACGTAAGTGTGACAGGGAGACAAAATCTCGATTGTGGTTTATTGTAGGGCCTAAGTTTTACGGAACACAATATTTGAAAACACTTCGTTTGAACTTCGGAAACCCTTTAGAACTCATGAAGGTAATAATGCTGTCCTGCTTTATCGTGTGTCGCCGTTGTAGCCCGAGCCTTCCGTCTCTTTCTTGAAGTTTACTTGATTCTGTATTCTTCTTGTCACTTCTGCACCGTAATTATTCTGTCGCTACTAACAGCTAATAATTAGTTTGGTTAAAGTCGCGATAATTATGTAAATACGCGATATAAATCGTGTCGGTTGACAACTTGTTTGCCTCTGACTGTCAGCTGTCGATCTGTTAGATATCTGCGGAACGAGTATTTGATACTTGTTTGCTGTACTTACTTATTTTTATGTAATCGAACTGAATTGCAATGAATTCGTTTAGTTAAGATTAAATAAGATTAAGATTATTGGAGGTTCCGGGTTGGAATCCCGGCGAGGGCATTATTTGTGTATTTATTTATCACAAATATTTGTTCCTTGGTCATGGCTGTCTATGTATTTAAGTACCTGTATGTATCTATCTTATTATATATAGGTATCGTCGCCTAGTACCCACATCACAAGCCTTAATTGAGCTTACCGCGGGACTAGGTTGATTTGTGTAAAGATGTCCAAAAATATTTATTATTTATTAAAGGCTAAGTCATACCAGATGCGTGTGAAGCTTTGTAGTGCATATAAATCATCTCCAAAAATATTGACTTGAGAAAAAAACTTTCGTTTGGGACCCTTATTATTTCGATTATTATAGTCTGAGATTT
>JALPQI010020480.1:0-14082 GCA_025490895.1 Thaumatotibia leucotreta | reverse complement strand
AGAGATGCGTGTAATTTCCACTAGTCTTTCTGTACCCGCATATTTCAATTAACAGTAAAGTTCGCTACCCCAATATTTCGAGATTCCAAGATTCTATGTTGTGTTTTTCTCAACTTCAAATTAGGACACTTACTTTGACTCTTAAATGTAGAATAGAAGATGTTAATTACTCCAAAATGTAACAAAGACCCTGTAATATTGAAGCAGCGTATTGAATCCGTTTTTGTCTTAAGTAAATGCTTCCAATCATTATTATTACAAATTTTTTTCCTGAGGCAAGAAAATAAGACAAAAATAAAATCACTAATAAGTCAAATATGTATACACTTTTTTTACATATGTTTGGAGTCATAACGACTAAAATTGTACATATATTTATGCCCCTGCCCGTACATGACACTTATCCAATTATAACTTGTTACAAAAACAATCAAGGCATGCCATTTTAACTGGAATTCGTAAAATAAAATTAGCAACCTGCTGAATGTGTGTACGTTTAATGGAAGAGATCAGTTCTGTTTCTGTTTTCTGTAATTAAGCTTAATGCGAAGAAGCATGTTGTTTTGCTATAGTAGGATTTCAACACAGTTTTTTCTATGGTAAGCACATCTGTTACGACATTGTGGGGTTACGACATTGTGGGACAGTTAAAAACCTAATTTGAAAATCTCATTTCGATAACACTGTAATTTAGATGAAACTTTGTGCTGCGGGCCGAGTAAAAAGTACTTTGTAAATGGATTCCCATTTGAAAATACCAAACCGAAACACGGAGTCAAAGCAATAAACGCAAATAAATATCGTTATAAGCCGAAATAACGAGACAACCCATTATTTAGTCCAAGTGTACCCGCCACAGCCGAAACTGTAGCACAATCACATATTTTACGCTTTTGTATGGGCTTAATTGAGAAAGAGGCTCAGCGGGGGAACATCCGAATTTATTTAAAATTCGCGTAAGCGTGCCATTACTTACGTCGAAATACGTAACCGAGCCAACTCGCATCTGTAATATTAAGTGTGAGATACTGCCTTTTCCACGTTGACCCAGATTTTAACGGACCACAACGCTCTTTATGATGACTTTTTGAAAAATGTAATTTTTAATTCCGCTCCCAAACGAATCGAATTGCCCCACAGACGATTCTTTTAACTGTATCGATTATAAATCGCTACTTCTTATGCGACGCCAACGGAAGTTGTTTTTTTAAACGTATTAAAGCCACCATTTTCGATCAAATTGGATCTTTAATTTCCGTTTATTAAAATTGCAATTTTCTCATTTGTTACAGTCGTTCTTCGGGCGGACGTACAACAACCTGTCGTCGATATCTGAATGCAAGAACAACGGAGAATGCGTTATAAATAAGAAGAATCGAACGTCGTGCAAGGCGTGCCGGCTAAGAAAATGTCTGTTAGTAGGAATGTCAAAATCCGGTTCTAGATACGGCCGGAGATCTAACTGGTTTAAAATCCACTGTTTACTACAAGAACAGCAGCAGCAGCACATACAGCACATGCAGACGAATAAATCGCCCCCAACATTTAACTCTTCTATCAATACGTCCTTTCCTCCTATAAACCTTTTGCCAGCTGCAGCCCTAGCGGAGTACTATAAAAGCTCAGAAAAGAACCAATTCACTGAAGACATGAGTCGGCAAAGTATATCACCGTCTGATTCTGGGGCATCCTCAGCGGATCCGGAGGATGACAATAGCTCTCGAAGCACTAGCGGCCTTAGTATATTCAGACCTGCGTCTTCTCCATCCAGTGAAAAGGACATCAGGCTAAATGCTGTTAGGAATCAAACAAAAGACGTTAGAAAACGAAAGCCATCTACTCATCCACCTACTTCCTTTGGGGCTCCCAGCTTTACCAGGACAGGAGCATACCTACAGCCCGTCCAAAATCTTCGATCCTTACCGACTGGTATTCCTACGTGGCAGAACTGCAATGGTGGTGACCTGATCCTACATTCGCCAGCAGTAGCTGGAGTGGCCATAGAACAAGACCAACCAATCGACTTGTCAATAAAGTCGGCTGTTCTATATCGTAGTCCAAAGAACGACGAGTTGAGCGACTCAGAACCGGAGCTGAGTATTGACATGAGTGAGGACAGTGCGAAAGATATTATGAAGAATCCCTTGGACTTGTCTTTGGTACCGAAAAGGAAAGAAGAAGTGCCTTTAACTGGTTAGTTCGAACTTTGTGTGGTTTCGATGTTGTGCCTAACTCAATGTCAATTTATAAATGTTAGATTTGTACATTAGAGTCAGATTTACATAATTATAAAAGTGACTGCAGCCTAATTACAATAAGGTCACCCCGGTCTGTTTATCAGTTTATGGCCAGTGAAAAATATTGAACACGGTAGTTAGAATTAATGTGTTCTTATTTATGTAAAAATACTAACAGTACGTTCGGAAAGTGATACATGAGATATATGGGCTAACCTTACTCCCAGATGCCTTCATTTTCCACACAAACTCTAAATGTTAAGTAAAGACTTGTCACGGCCATGTTATTTTCCTGTACAATAAGTAGTCATTTAAGTTTTTAGGTTATTTTATACGAATACTCTGCCATACAGTATTTATTAAGTCTGTACATTCCTCTCCTCTTGATTACCTGACCTAAATACCATAATTATAATTTTCTATTGCATAATTTTAGATAGTGAATAGCTAATTTTAATTTACGTGCATCAAGAGGATAAAATCACTGGTAACATGTTTTTTTTACATTGCCATAATAATTGTTTTGTAATTTGTTAAATGGTCGAACTTCAAAAAACTTATCTTGTAAGTACTATGAATCGAAGGCTAGTTATGAATCTATCTGTATTAAGCTGATGATGTTACACATGCTTCAAAATAGCATGCTTGTGAGTATGCTCAATTTGAGCATGCTTATGAGCAGTTTACCTTTGCAAGCAATCAGCATGCTGCAGCTAGTTGTAAGTACACTCCTGAATAAGCATGGTCAAATTAAACACTCCAATACACAAGTCATTTGATAGCGTGCTCTGTGCCTATTCCAACATGGGAAATCAAGCATTACATAATGGAACTGAATGAGATCATCCTTTTGATGGCGATGCAATACATCCAGAAGCTTATATAGCTCGGCAAAAAAGAAAAGAAAGAGTTGGAGACAATTTTGGAAAGGACTGATCAAAAACATTTGAGGATTCAAACTGGCTTTACGATTCGAAAGGCGGAAAATATGGTTTCTGCATCCATACGTACACAGTAAGCCAATTCAATTCTCAAATATAGACGTCCTTAAGACTTTGGAATCATAAGAGTTCGGAATTTTAAGCCTCAAATTCAAACTTAACTCAAACGATCATAGATCCAACTACTCATCGCAAAAAGTTCCTACTCGTTTATAATTATATATAATACAAGACGAACTCGTATAAGGAATCGCATTTAGGTAGAATTAATACAGAATTGTATGAATCTGTGGTTTCAATAGTATTTAGAACCACAATAGAAAAATATTAAAAAGTTCTAATGACACGGACATAAATTTGCATTTTAGTGATGATTAGTTGGATCTATGATCTATGCATATTGAAGGGTCCACGGAAAGAACATGTCTAGTCAATTCAAATTACAGAAAGAAAAACCACCTTACTTTTAACAGGTTAAGTGTGAATTTGCCCAGATTTTTTTAAACTTCAGACATGTTTTTCTGTGGACCCTTCAATTAATCTAATAATGATACAAATAATTATAGGCCAGTGATGAACATGTCAAAAATATTTGTTTATTTACAATTTTATTTGTAGTATCATAGTGCCAGTGAATTCCAACCACCAGGATTTAGTAAATTAATGGGGGGACGAAGGGCCAGTTATAAGCTCAAAATTAAAATGTACAAATAAAATTAATTGAGTTTTGTATTATACTGCGAATAGAATAAAAGATTTTTATAATATTTATTTCATTAGTGCATAGGCCAGTTTGTATTGAGTCATTTTTTATATGTCCATTTTAGGTAATATAATTTTTTGTAATTTATGTAGGTAGGTTAGTTGCGTGTTTTTTTTACTATTTGTTGTTTGTTTCGATTGTTGGAGATTTTTTTATTACTTTTAAACATTCCATTTATGAATTTGCTCATTTTGAATGTACTGTCTTATGATAAGTAAACACTTTCAATTAATTTACAAATTAAAATGTATTCCTGAGGCTGGTTCTCTTTTTGTCCTTTAATTTATAAGGTGCCATGCAAAATTAGTATTAATTTTAAATACAAGCCTGTAGAATAAATAAAGTTTTCCATTTTTTTAATAAAACACTTTATAAAAAGTTACCTCTTTAATTTTTTTAACCAGAATTTTTAGTCGAAAACTGTCTGTACTCAAGTAACTATTTTAATTATTGAAATAAAGTTGTTGTTGCTGTGTGATACGATATTTTTTATGTTTACATTATTACGTTTATAAATGAATCTTAATATATTGGAGGAAAATAAATACGAGTGCCTTTACGTTGATTTGTTTTATTTAAAATACGTACATGTATTGTGTACGTACATGTATGTCATTTTAATGTAGTAATACTTATTACCTATTTAGATGCTTAGGGTCTCCAGTACAATACAAAAAGAAACTCTTGAAAGAAATTTCTAAAAAAAACTGATGAAAGGGTCGTAATTCGCCCAAAGGCTCAGTTTAGCCGTACCAGAGATAATGCTGTGAGCGTTCTGGGGATTATGCCTCGAGCCACATTATTGTTTTCGATGTTTAACAATGTTGTATATTTTGTTACCTAACATGTAAAGTCTACGGTTTTTATGAATAAATTTAAACAATATTACAGTTGAACATATTGGAAACTACAAATCAAATTATTTATTAACTAAATATTTTGATTTGTACTTTTTAATTTTTCTCCAGTAGTCACACTACTTAATACTATATAAATTATAAATATTAGATATCATATACCAAAGAAAAACGACCAAGATCACCTATGTCCGAGGTGGGGATCGAACCCACGTACTCAGCTTTCGCGGCTGATGCCTGTACCCCTCGGCCACTCGGTCTTAGCAACCACCGGTCAAATTTCTCGGGTATATGCAATCGCTTACAAGGCTAGGCGCCTTTGACCATTCTCTGAGGGTAAGCAATACATGCCTGCACCTCCTATTTAGAATACTTTACAGTTTTCTAGAATAGCTAGAGAGATCTGGTGCTGCCATCTATTGAACATATTGGAAACTACAAATCAAATTATTTATTAACTAAATATTTTGATTTGTACTTTTTAATTTTTCTCCAGTAGTCACACTACTTAATACTATATAAATTATAAATATTAAGTAGTGTGACTACTGGAGAAAAATTAAAAAGTACAAATCAAAATATTTAGTTAATAAATAATTTGATTTGTAGTTTCCAATATGTTCAATAGATGGCACCAGTTCTCTCTAGCTATTCTAGAAAACTGTAAAGTATTCTAAATAGGAGGTGCAGGCATGTATTGCTTACCCTCAGAGAATGGTCAAAGGCGCCTAGCCTTGTAAGCGATTGCATATACCCGAGAAATTTGACCGGTGGTTGCTAAGACCGAGTGGCCGAGGGGTACAGGCATCAGCCGCGAAAGCTGAGTACGTGGGTTCGATCCCCACCTCGGACATAGGTGATCTTGGTCGTTTTTCTTTGGTATATGACATCTAATATTTATAATTTATATAGTATTAAGTAGTGTGACTACTGGAGAAAAATTAAAAAGTACAAATCAAAATATTTAGTTAATAAATAATTTGATTTGTAGTTTCCAATATGTTCAATAGATGGCAGCACCAGTTCTCTCTAGCTATTCTAGAAAACTGTAAAGTATTCTAAATAGGAGGTGCAGGCATGTATTGCTTACCCTCAGAGAATGGTCAAAGGCGCCTAGCCTTGTAAGCGATTGCATATACCCGAGAAATTTGACCGGTGGTTGCTAAGACCGAGTGGCCGAGGGGTACAGGCATCAGCCGCGAAAGCTGAGTACGTGGGTTCGATCCCCACCTCGGACGTAGGTGATCTTGGTCATTTTTCTTTGGTATATGACATCTAATATTTATAATCAATATTACAGTGTTACCTATATCCCGAAACAAAAAAAAAAAAATTATGTATTACGCAGAAAGCAGAAAGGTGGTAAAATGGGTCCGGGTTAGGTGATTCATATGAATTAGAAGAAGTAAATATGGTATGCAAAGTCGTAATTATTGAAATTAATATTGCCGTTGTAACATCCTACATGGGCTAAAAGCTTCATTACTGAAAATGTGAAAACTATGAAGCTCCAATAAAACTCTGTAATAGGGAAATCTAAAGTTTAGGGAAAAGTATAAAATAAACAAGGTATAGAGAGGAAAAAGAAAATATTTATTAAATTAAATTTTCTTATTAGTTTTACAATTAAATCTAAGGACTCTACAAGCTCTGTATCTCATTTGGTCTGGTTAGGACTTCATGAGATACACCGTCATGATTGCTAGGGCCAAATACCTAAGTCAGGAAAACATGACGGTACAAAAACCTGACGCCAAAGGTTAACCTGCACACACACACAAAAATAGAAATTAATATAATAAAATATTGATAATAGCATGATCATCTAGTGGTAAATTGGACAACATTATGATAAGTAATAACCCAAATCCTCTGAGGTAGGAGAAATGTTACAAAGTCTATGTCCGAAATATGTTCCAACAAACACAATAATATCAAAACCATTTGAATATTCTACACAAGGAGTTAAATGTGAAGTAATTAGAAAGCTTGATAACTAAAACATTAGACATTAGGACATTAGGACAAATAAGTGAATATTATTAAACACTCTAAAATTCTCAAACCTAAATAATAATAATATCTGCAGTGAATATTAGCTAGATGAAAGTAATATTTTAAATGTCAAACATTGTCTCTACAAAGATTAGATAACGCCTATAAAATGATCCAGATAAGTAAAAGAGATTACAAATTAGACTCTGTATATGATACCCCATATATGTCAAGTGTAGATTTAGAATGTAACAGCAGAAAATTAAGTTAAGATTATGAAGAGTAGTTTAAAAGATATAAATTGATAAAGTTGTAAAAATTGGATTTAAAGTTTATGAATTACCTTAATGATAAACGCTTAAAACTAACTTATCAACTATAAACCACGCTTAGTCTTACATTACTAATACAGTGTTATTCTTGATTATTGTAAGAATAAAATAGCTGCCTATGATCAGCTATAAGCCGCTCGTATAATATATTAACCAAACGCACACGTCATTATGTTGGCCAATGTCTGAACGAGTCTCAGCGTGGACCGATTCTATACAATCCAGATTGGGTATTTAGAGTTGCAAACCGATGCAAAACCCTCGAGTATAACAATGGACTTGTATAGAATATCCGAACGCTAGGAAAAGATCCGAAGATACAAATTCAGAGACTTGAGAATAAGAATATGACAATATGCCTCTCAAGACGTTAATGTGTAATATATATGTAAGCCGTATGATTAGATAAGTCCCATAGCGTTATGAGACAACCACTCATGTAATAGTATTCTATAAGAATACTCAGAAATATTATGTTTGATATAACATTATTATGTCTTCAGCAAGCCGAGGCAAAGCTGAAGTGAACGCAGAAATAACGATGAATCAGTACCTTAATACTAAACCACTTAAAACTAACTTATATCTAAATGACGCTTATGTTTTATACCGTGTTGATGAACACACGCATGACAAGAGTAATGTCTGAACGGAGTCTCAGCGTGGACCGATTCTATACTATCCATATTGGGTATTTAGAGTTGCAAACCGATGCAAAACCCTCAGGTAAGTCAACAGACTAGCATTGAGAATATCCAAACGCTAGGAATAGATCCGAAGATGCAAATTCCGAGACTAACTAGGAATGTGATAATATACTTCTTTTAAATTAATGTATAATTTTGTAATAATAATACTCTTTTCTAGAAGAGTCATAATTATAATAATCTGGAGTCGATGTGGGCATGACAATGACAATGATAATGGAATCAGTTAGTTGAGATAGCAAGAATACGTATATATAATATATAGATTTGTGTATCTCTTGAACACTTAATACAAGCACCGAATTATTGTTCAATATGAATTATACTTGTTTGCATGGTTACAAGGGTACCCCTTGTATATATCGTCGACCGTAGGTTCAATTAGGGTAAGGGACAAAATACGACTTTACAGGAGAGCCCGACAAAGTTTTTTTTTCTGCTTATTCGCTCATAACTTTTATTGTATTTGACCTTTGTTGGCTCCAATTTCACACGTATTCTTATATTTTGGTGCTCTTTCCGCCTAAATAGTATTTATTTACGTAGACTACATAATAAGGAAAATTGGTGTCCGTTACTCTAATGTGTTTCATTACTAACGTCGATTACACTCGTAGCAATTTTTAGTCATGTCCCTTACGCTAGTTTGACTTCGATTTACAGATCCAATATCATTAAAAAAAAATAAAGTAAGGATATTTTAATGATTTTTTTAATTAAAGCAAAATAATGTAAGACCGTATATTTGTAAAAATATGCTACGTGAGTTTTAGCGTAAGGATGATCCGTTTTGAAAAATAAGAATAAAAATAAGTTATGTTGTCTAAATCTGTATAGGAAAGTCCTATTATTTGTGTGGTTTACTTGAAATGTCTTATTCCCTAATCTGTACCTACGCTAAGTTTTTTCTTGGAATGAAACGATTATTTTCGTAATATTATTTATTTCTTGTCAAAAAATAAACAAAGATACATACATAAAGCTGATCTGAATCTCGTTTGATTATTCAGGTAAAACGTAAGTTGATATGTTTGATAGTTTCACCACACAGTAATTACCTAAAAATAATTATGACAGAAAGAAACCAAAGTAATGTTTTTCTTCTTTAACAGATCTTTATCAGTTAAATATAACTTACTTAAAATAATTGACAGTGTTAAGACAAATAATAATCATTTTTATCATTCATAACATAAATTATAATAAACTTTTTTAACAGAAATAATGTATAGGTATAGGTATAGGTATCTATTCTACGGTTTTAAGAGATCTTTATCATTAATATATTATTATAACTTAGGTTCTTTCCATTAACTAGTATAAATCAGAATAATATTATGTCGCATATGTAATATACTAAATAAAAGACAGGAAATCAGAATATACCCATAGAAACCAGAGAGATAAAAAAAAGTGACTGAAATAGTTCGATTGTGAACTAGAGTAGGTAAAAATTGATATTCTAACTGTTCTATGGTACCGGTACCACTTTAAGCTTAACCAAAACGTCCCACAGACTGATAATAACTATGATTAAAAAGAACAGATGAAGGCAAATCTGAATCTAAAGGAAATTTTTCCTTGTTAATTTTCCTTTACAGCCAATATAAATATCCAGCATAGAAAACAATATTCACAGTTGCTCATCATGGCTGCATTGAAACATTTAAAGACTACTTCTACTTTCTTCTTTTCGTCGTGGCTGTTGTCAGCAAAGCTGAAAAGCGTGTGCCAAGTTGCGATAACGCGTGCGGGTCAGAGGGAGACAAACCGGGGCAATGTTGCCAGCAAGAGGGGTACTCGGGCTTCAGCCGCTGCGATGGTCAACAGATATACTGCGAGGACACGATGCGTGGGGGTGACATGGCTTGTACGCAATGTACACCCCCCAAAAACATGGCCACCATGAAAAATCCAACCATGGGTGACGTAGTCTCTGATATGATAATGTTTCCCGATCGAAGAGTTCTGTATGACAAACGATATCAATAATCATTAAAAAACAACCGACTTCAACCGATATCTCCAAAATCCCACAATCAGACCCCAACTTGATGCCAACGGGACTAACTCGGTTTATTCTGAAATCGGTTAAAAATTGTTTTATGGAAATCGGTTGACGTGGTATCGAGTTATTCATCCAACTATCGTGCACAATCATCATCATCATCATCATCATCAGCCTTTGCCAGTCCACTGCTGGACCTAGGCCTCTCCTATTAACTATGCGTATAAACGCATTAAGAGGAAAATACCCATAATCGCCACGCTGGGCAAGCGGTTTGGCGATCGCAGTAATGTGTCTACTATGATGACGCTGCTGCCCATCATCAATCTTTTATCAAATAATGGTCAGTGACACTTCAATCCCTTAGTCGACTCTTACGACACCCGCAGGAGGAGTTGGGGTGGTAACAAATGTATTCTTATTGCCATCACCACACGGCTTGCGTCGTGCACAATGCACATGCTTAATGCCAATAAAGACTTATAACTAAATCTGAACTCCAAATTTAAATGGGACCATCAGCTTTCGAATAAAAAAAGAACCATCAAAATCGCATACAGTCGTATTGAGAACCTCCTCCCTTTTTAAAGTCGGTTGGAAACTAAAATTCAGGACCGTTTTTGAAAGGCAATTTAGTATGACATGCAGCTTCCATGTTTTATTTGTTCATAGGCTTGTGTAATGATTTCTACAAAATCTTGAGTCTTCCTAGCAGCAACTCTGCACAACATAGTCAAAGTCAACGCAAACTTTTTTTTATTCAAATAAGCATAGCAAAAGCACTTTTGAATCTACTTCCAGCTTTAAAGCTACCCTATTTCGGGTTCGAATCCCGGCGAGGGCATTATATTTGTTCCTTGGTCATGGCTGTCTATGTATGTATCTATGTCTATAATATATGCTGTATATATCTATAATTTAAATTGTTCATTCATTCTGTCAAGTACATTCGAAGTATTTTATTCCGAGTTTAAACATAACTTACAAAAACTTAGCGAAACGCACACATCGTATACATTACTATGCAAACAAATTAAAGTAAGGAACAATTATTTCAATATCCACGCAATTACTTTAGGGTATCGGCAAAATATTTTTTTTCGATTCCAAAATTATTAGTGTAATTACACTTTTGTTATTTTCTCATCAAAAATAAACCGCGTAAGGGTCATTCCCTAAGTGCAAGGCCGGTTACCTTGTTTAAATTCGGTTGCTTACGTACATTACACTAATTCTTAGTAGCTGTGTAGAATTTTTTTCTAATTACTTTATTTTTTGAAGCTATTTTGATCCGGTACACCCTAAAAAAAAATAGGGTAAGGAACATTTTTTTAAAGCTAGAATTTTTTTATATACACCATTCGAAAGAGCGCAAAATTCTGAACAAAACTGTATACTTAACTCATTTTCGACATTTTGTCCCTTACCCTAATTGAACCTACGGTCGACGATATTACCTCTTTGACATTTAGAGAAGGCAATTCAGAACCCGTAGTATTACATATGAAAGAACCAAGTGTGACCATAGTACTGGGAATTGCACATCAATGCACAGTATTATTCAAGCTCCATGGTAGCAAGCCCAGCCCGAAAGCATGAGACAACTAAGTCAATAGTCTGTAAGATCGTTGAGCTTCGCACTTGCAGCCTCGCCCATATAGTATAAAAATTAGATTGTATGTAAATATATAATTGGGGTCTTTAACCACAAATGTTAGCAAACAAGGGTACAGATGTCTTATCGTATGCTATTTGGACGTCTTGCCAGAATAGTTCTAGCCAAGTGGTCCATTTCGCGAGTGTAAATAAATTACAAGCCCAAGCGATTCACCCTTTTCAAAGATCACGCGAGGGCATCGATCAAAGACGAAGTTCTACCATGAAACTCGTGGTCCCCTAACAAATTCAGTGACTTAAGAGAACCTCGATCCCCGACGTAAGCAGAGTTTAACTAAATTTAATATTAATATTTCCATAATAGTTACTAGAACCACATCTCTCAACTAAACGAATCACATTATCAAAGATACGTAAGCCCAATTCCATTAATTACAACTTTATTGTTAAACGCGGTCAATTCCAATTCAAAATAATAATTTTAGCATTTTAATCAATAAATCTGTGAATTTATACGTGCCGTTATATGATGTAAGTAGCTCAAATTATGCTTTAATTGACAGTAGGGTAATATATACTTAAATGTTTAGAATAAGTTTAAAATATTAAAATCTGGATAATTTTATAAGAGTCTCAAATCCATAACGCACACATGATATACAGTTTATAATCATTGTAATGAATCACGCATTCATAGTTTCTGAAATACTATTGATGGATCAACTATTTCTACTTAATGACTTCAATTACTGCGTGATTCATTAGCAAAGAGCCGAGTCTAGATAAATCAAGTAAGTGGATGCACTGATCATAGCCCAATATTTATGACATTAAATATAAGATATTAAATAGCAGTGCGTTGTCAATCTAGAACTTGTAAACAGCAATATAATTATGTATTATATTAGATTCTCAATCACGATTGACAACTAAAATATCAACTGCAGTTATATGTCGTACGGTAGATGTTAAATCTGTAATACCCTTAATTCTAAATGAAACGTATATCCGCTCGAATGGACGATAATAATGAAAGAAAGAAAGAAAGAAAGAAAGAAAAAATATTTATTTGTGACACATGACTTAAGGTAACATACACATTTAAAAGGACAAGAAACAAATTATGCCACAAAACGGTCCCCAATTCAGCATAAAGCTGGGGCCTGTAATTACACCCCAGCGCTGGTCTTCCATTGGGGCCGTTTGTGAGGTCACGCACGTCTGACACTTGCTAATACACATACTTACATACATAAATTAAAATACAGAAATGGAAACAGAAAAATAAAATACAGACTGAAACGTCGCTCGCACTGTTAAATTATAATTTTGGAACGCATCCCCAATAATGACACTGACATTAGTGACATTGACGGCCAGCATGGTCGGTTCTGCTCACGGGGTTCACAAAATAGCACTTAAATTATTACAAGATCATTCATATGGGTCATCTATATTTGTGACAAAACAATAAAATGATTGATTACCTATATTATTACATTAAATATTCACTTACACTAAACAAAACTACAAATATGTGAGGTGCGAAGAATGCGTGCCAACTGAATAAACTGAGCAACTACTTATACTACATAATATCTCGCTGGACATGGATGGAGCATAACAGAAAGGTGAGTACAATTAAGTTATAAATATCACAATCTACAACAATTTTCTTTTACGATACAATTCAATAATTCAAACAAAAGTTTCAAATTCTCTCCTCAACTACAAATTCTCTCCTCAAATACAGCTTGTGTCATGCTTAAAGGGCTCCTGCCCTAGCTGGTGTTGAAGCATAAAGGTTTTCAGTTTAAATTTAAACGATTTGACGGTTTGCAGGCTCCTGATTGGCGGGGGTATGGTGTTCCAACACTTTGACGCTGCATAGCGGAAGCTACCTCGAAAAGCTGCCGAGGCATGCCTGGGTGTCAACAAGTGGATGGTCGAGTTCCGTCTTCCGTGTGACCTAGCGCAAGACAACTTGTCAAAAAGATATGGTGGAGCCTTGTGTTTTATTACGCCAAAAACAAGACAAGCCAGATGTAGCTTACGACGATGGTGCATTTTCAAGAGCTTATGTTTATTTAAAAATGGTGTGACATGGGCCCTCAACGGAATGGAGAAACAGAAGCGAGCACAAGCATTTTGAATTCGTTGAACAAGTCTTTTCGTTTTTGCTAAAAGGCGTGGGCCAAACACTACGTCTGCATAGTTCAGCCTGGAAATAATCAGTGATTCTACTAAATTAATACGCATATCTGTACTAATAAATGGCCTAATTCTATACAAAATCTTAAGTTTATAAAAACAGCTGCTAATAATGCATGGAATAACAGTGTAGACCCAACACGTAGCACGCGAGCAGTGACGCCGAGATGCAGACGCTGTATATGGCACCCTTATGAATGGAGTAGCAGGGCCGACCCAACACGAAGCACGCGTGTAGCGGTGTCGTGATGTCGTCTGTACATGGCGCCCTCTCTCTCGTACGCACGAAACACCGGAAAGTAGAAAAGATCATGTTTATAAGCGGTATTCATAAGAAGTTAATAATTTTGATTGCGGATTATAATTGAACGGAATAATAGAAGAATACTAAAAGAGTAATTCAAATACTAAAAC
>JALPQI010020479.1:0-19699 GCA_025490895.1 Thaumatotibia leucotreta | reverse complement strand
GGAGTTCGAGGCCAAAGAATCTATGAAAATATTGCCACAACAATGAAATGTTCTTACAATAGTAAATCCCGAGGGGCCGCACATAGTGTGCCACTAAGAGGGATAGACATAGTCACTTACTTCTAAGACGAAAGTGCCACACAGGCACTTAGTGACGTATTCAACGCATTTGTCTGGCACTTACATTTAGCATCTAATGCACACACACACAAAAAATAGTGGCACAGTGATAAGGACGGACGATTATCGTTCCTTTTCACTTCCACTAGTAAAAAGTTTCATAAGACCATCCCTTTCGTTCTTGCTATTATTATAACGTTGTCAAATCCATATTAATCCTACATTCATGGTAAATCCTTTTCTAAAAACAGACGTTGAGATATCTTATTTATTGGTAATTTTAATTCTTTAATTTATAGAAACAATATTATTTACTTATTTTCACGTAAATATAAGATATTTTAATAAAAACTTAATTATCCGCAATTATTAGTAACAAAGTTGGTATTGCGCTGGTATCACCTCAGATGTTAACAACATTTGGTACAGCAATTGAACTACACATAAATTTTAACCCCATTTCTGCATACGTTTAGAAAATTGCAAAATAATACATTGTAGCGTGCTTTATGTTCACATTTCGTATTCGTAAAATTCCTATAGGCAGTGCTATAGTTCTCCATTTAAATTATCATACAGATCTAACGTTTTGTTTTCTTCCGTAGGTTGTTAACAAGGTGACCCACTTGGATCAGCCATGTTTAGTTTCGCTATACACCCCATCATCAAAAATTAAATTCCAAATGAAATATACTGCTGGGTGAAATGTTATAAAACACAATGATACAAAATCATATTTTCTGGATCTACTCATGATTACAGCCATGTTTTACTATGGGACCAGCTTTGAAAAAGTTACCACAAAATCTACATCTCCATACATATTGTGGACGTCGCTAGTTACAATCGAGTTGTCATTAATATGTATGTATAAAAAATAATAAACATTGATGGTTGGAATTGCAACGCTTTTGAATGTGTATAGGTAGGTAGTTATTATGTATAATTTAATGTGTAATTCCACTTCTTTTTAAAATAGGCTTTGAAACGTTGACTCTTATCACTTTAAGTTCTTTACAAGAAAATTTTTTCAAATCAATGTTAGTTAAGAGAAAAGAAAAGTTTTTAGATATTTACGTGTTTTTAAGAAAATCCTAGTTGTGACAGGCATATTAAACAAAAAGGCGTAGAAACATTATAATTATAACAGAGGTATATAATGGTTTTATTAAGAATTATTTTAAATAAATTAATTAAATAACAAAAAGGTTGTCGAAACATGAAAACTTTATTTGACAATGACATAAGAGACTTTGACAAATTTGACAATAACGCATCTGTCGTAGTTTCGTTGGCCTCGAACTCCAATTAGTGGTATAAGTTTGGCGATTAGAATGGAATTCGAAAGTACTGACCAACTATTGACACAACAGCGTATTAAGTCAATATAGGATATAATTCAGAGTTATATTCAAATATTCTTAATTCAAGTGCAGAGAGTTACAGATAATAGATTAATTAATCAAATCATCATCATCATCATCATCATCAGCCTATGATAGTCCACTGCTGGACGTAGGCCTCTCCTATTAACTATGCGTATAAACGCATTAGGAGGTAAATGCCCATAATCGCCACGCTGGGCAAGCCGATTGGCGATCGCAGTAATGTGCCCACTATGATGACGCTGCTGCTCATCATCAATATTTATCAAATAGTGGTCAGTGACACTTCAATCCCTTAGTCGACTCTTACGACACCCGCAGGAGGAGTTGGGGTGGTGACAAATGTATTCTTACTGCCGTCACCACACGGCTAAATTAATTAGGAATAACCTTATTTCCTACTCAGAATCACGATCTTCTGCGATCCTTAATATGTCATGATTTCTAAATCTACATTTTAGGATAAAAATAAAATCACAAAATTAATGAAATTTTATCTTTAATTAAAATGTCAAATAAATGTCATAAGGAGTGTTCTGTCTAAAACGTATGCCACTAGTTGGAGCCACTTAGCGGTAAAGGTCTCGCTAAGAAACAATTATCTAGCCTCAAAGAAAAACTAACTAGAAGGTAATTTAATTAATCAAATCACTCACTATAATACATAGGTACATTAGGTACATCTATAAACAACTCTTTCTTGGTAGCATTATTAGGCCGGCCTTAGGCCTGATTCCGCATGTATAAGGCCAGCCTTAGTCAGATTAATATGAAAAATTCATAATCTGAAAAAATCAGAATGTGTGTGGTCAACAGCTAAATTGTATGCAAACCCGTGCGTTATGAATTCATAATATGAATTAAGAGAATTAATTCATATCCTCCTGAGTCCCTGAGTCCGTTATAAAGGCTAAAATCATGTTATGTGTAAAGAACTAAAGACCGAGCGCTAAAAAATAAAGTTATAAATAAAGAATTTGAATACTTTTTAGGGAACCAGTCGTCTGCCTTTTTGATAATTTTGACCCATAATAGCCTTTGTTCAGTGTCCTGTGGCAACCTGTTGGAAATTAAAAACATCGATTCATTTTCTGAGTTGGCTATCAATACATTTATCGATATCACGATCGGTCTCTTAGGTACAACACTATGCGAAACAAATATTTGAATCCCACTATTTATAATTACATTACGAAGGCAAATACGAATGGTTAATTCACAAAACTACACACATGTATCCGGCAACAAATATTGAATAAGATTTTCAGTTACTTTTACCTTAATAAGGTTCGAAATCTTAAAATTCAAGTCAAAACTAAATTACCGGTGAAACGTAATGTCTTTATTTTGTTTGTTTGTTTATTTGGTTACCTGGCGGTTTTTACACCCTGGAAACACAAAAGTCATCACTTTTATCAAATTCCGTGCACTTATCGAACAGAAATATACATGAAAAGCTTTATTTTAATCACTTTTACTACTTGCGGTTTAGGTGCACTAGTATACCCAAACAAAGATCGTTGACAGGTATTGCTGGCGTCACCCACAGATAATAATAGACTCGCTCTATAAATTTATATGTCTATAATATAATCAACTTTGTTCCAACAAAAATCTGACAGACTCATTTTAAACCTTAACCCATTCATTGCTGACGCCCCATATTTTTAATTATCACGCAGCGCCGCCGCCTTCTACGCGACGACGCGAATTCGCGTCCACGGCATCACGTTAACATTTCAATGGACGCGAATTCGCGTCCGCGGCATTAGGTTATATTATCACACTTCAAGGACGCGAATTCGCGTCTGCGGCATTAGGTTATTTCACACTTGAAGGACTCTAATTCGCGTCCTCGGCATCTTGTTTACGCATACACAGGACGCGAATTCGCGTCTTCGGCATCCGAGATAAGAATTATGAAAATTACAAATGCATTGAATCCAGAAACCAGCGACGGTATAATATTATCCTCCATAAATAAAATAACATTTTGGTATCAGCTTACCCATTCATTGCTGACGCCCCATATTTTTAATTATCACGCAGCGCCGCCGCCTTCTACGCGACGACGCGAATTCGCGTCCACGGCATCACGTTAACATTTCAATGGACGCGAATTCGCGTCCGCGGCATTAGGTTATATTATCACACTTCAAGGACGCGAATTCGCGTCTGCGGCATTAGGTTATTTCACACTTGAAGGACGCTAGTTCGCGTCCTCGGCATCTTGTTTACGCATACACAGGACGCGAATTCGCGTCTTCGGCATCCGAGATAAGAATTATGAAAATTACAAATGCATTGAATCCAGAAACCAGCGACGGTATAATATTATCCTCCATAAATAAAATAACATTTTGGTATCAGCTTTTAAGTACAGTTGATTTCTAGCAAAAAAAAAGAAATAACTCGAGGACGCGAATTTGCGTCCTCGGCATCACGTTTACGCATATTGAATGGGTTAATAAGCGACAAAAAGTTCAGGACTCAACACTGATGGTGTTATAAAGGACTCTCGGCTTTTATGCGAGCGTACTCGATCTTTACCCAGGACTTTACGCTGATAGTGTTATAAAGGACTCTCGGTTTTTATGCGAGTGTACTCATTTTTTATCCAGGACTCAGGAGGATATTCTGATTCCGGATGTGTAAGGCCGGCTTAACAATATTAATTCATATTCTGATTCCGGATGTATAAGGTCGGCCTTATTGTATAAACTTTAAACCACCGTGAATTTTTCATCGTGAGAGCCCGTGTCCCACCAATACAAAATTACACCACGCAGACCTGAGCATGCAATTGAATGGGACTAATTCTGCCCAAGCATAATAGCGATATCTCAAAAATAGAGGCATTTGGAAATTGAATCATCAGCTATAGAATTTAAGGTGCATGTTTGCATTAAATTTTATTTTTAGATATCGCTATTATGCTTAGCAGGGCAGAATTTGTAGATACATCATAAAAACCAAATCAGACCTTTGTCTTTTTTATCAGACTCTGGCGAGGTGAGCTGATTGTCTGATATATCAGACCACGGCGGTTAACCCTTAGGTACATACAGTATCAAAAACGATACGACCGAAATGACACATGTCGAAATAAGTAATCAATTGCGACTGTCACACTGAGCATCAGAGTTCTAATTGGCATCGATTGTTTACATAAGTCATTTCAGAAATAAAATGTGTGATACCATATGCACCTAAGGGTTAAAAATAAATCTATTCAATTTTCATTTTATTCAATGATACCCCACACTATAGGATTATAGCAAATAAAAAAAAAAGATCCCCACTTCACCAGTTGGGGAGGTACCCGGATTTTTTTCTAGTTTTTATTCTACCACTTTGTTGGCGTGATAAATTTGTATACTTGTACCAAATTGCAGATTTATAGTACTAACGGCCACTGAGCTATGCTGCGGACAGACAGACAGACAGACGGAGACATGGCGCTATAAGGGTTCCTTGTTTACTACGGAACCCTTACTCTTTACTACGGGTTTTAGAAAACCCAGGTTTTTACAAAAAAAAAATAATGGTTTTACTGTAATATTTTTAATTAAATAGGCACTTAAAACTTAAAATACATTGTAATTTGTAATAAAGATACAACATCACTAGGTAGCTAACATTTTAGGTAGGTACTTAACAATTAACAATAATAAATTGATAACTCCAGAAGATTAGAAGTTAACATAAGTTCCCCCTATAGTTTAACCGAACTGTACAATGTATAACGATATGGTTAGAGCTGAATTCCATGACCAGCGAAATCTGCTTAGCTACAAGAAAGTATCAGAACTCCACGCCTCAGCATGACACTCGAATGCCGCTATCCGCTCATGAGTGGGGAGCGACCATTTATGTAAATTGTAAACGCGTCCACAAGTGCCTTTAGATTCCCACTTCTAAAGTATGGCTAATGAAATATTGCCCCAACTTTTGGCGGGAAATTCAAAAAACTGCTTGGTCACACATCCAGCCCTAGATTTTTTGACTTTCCCGCCAAAAGTTGGGGCAATATTTCATTAGCCAGACTCTATTCTATTGTTTAGGGCTCCTTCTGCGAATTGGCTGACAAAGAAGAGCGTGCGTCCAAGCGCCTCGGCGGCAAACCGGAGTGACGCGGGAGCTTCTGTATCCACGCGTGCACTTGACGCGGCATCGAGAACCTTCTACGAGTCCTGTGCCAATAGTGGCGCCTTGGCAGCTGACGCGGCCGTGGTCTGGAGGCGGGGGCAGCTCGCACCATGTTCGGGCTAGGGAATATAACAATAGTCGCCATCAGACAAATCGGAGCGGCCAGGGTGCTCACAAATATCTGAGCAGGATGCTTAGCCAAGTATCTACCTACACTTAACAATAAACAATAATAAATTGATAACTCCAAAAGATTAGAAGTTAACATAAGTTCCCCCTATAGTTTAACCGAACAATGTACAACGATATGGTTAGAGCTGAATTCCATGACGAGCTAAATCTGCTTATAGCTACAAGAAAGTATCAGAACTCCATGCCTCAGCATGACACTCGAATGCCGCTATCCGCTCAAGCGTGGGGAGCGACCATTATATAAATTATAAACGCGTCCACAAGTGCCTTTAGATGCCCACTTCTATTCTATTGCTTAGGGTTCCTTCTACGAATTGGCTGACAAAGAAGAGCGTGCGTCCAAGCGCCTCGGCGGCAAACCGGAGTGACGCGGGAGCTTCTGTATCCACGCGTACACTTGACGCGGCATCGAGAACCTTCTACGAGTCCTGTGCCAATAGTGGCGCCTTGGCAGCTGACGCGGCCGTGGTCTGGAGGCGGGGGCAGCTCGCACCATGTTCGGGCTAGGGAATATAAAAATTGAAATAGTTGTGAAATCGTATGTCTTATTTACAGTCGCCTTTAGATATGTCGGAGCGGCCAGCATGCTCACAAATATCTGAGCAGGATGCTTAGCCAAGTTGCCAATCGCTAGCGCTTAGTAGCGTATCGTAGTTTTCCCATTCTGTCACTCTTTCATATTAGTCAGACAAAGACAGTTAGCTGCTTTTCGATTGACGATTAAGCGTTAGCGATTGGCAACTTGTCTAAGCACCCAGGCCTATTTGGTTATCATAGGTACTATTTTTATAGCGTTATAATGTATGTTCAGATATTTTGAGCAACGTGGCCACTCCTATATATCTGATGGCGACTGTACAACAAATATAGTGGTGAATTGTTTAACTGCACGTTTAGTATTATCTACTATTAATTATTATGATTAGGAAATTTTATAAGATTTTTTTGCAACCTGGCCTACTACCGCGAAAATTAAAATTCGTAAATTTTGAGAATTTTTGTTTGTCACTCAAACGAAGGCGTTCATTAGAGTGAGAGAGACAAATCCTCGAAATTTACGAATTTCGTTTTTCGCGGTAGGGTAGAGCCGCAGGTTTGATTTACCTAAATGGACGACCGGTTCCATACAAAACCAAAAAGGGTTGTTAAAAAATAGGCGTCGATCGCGTCTGTATTTCATAAGTGCGTTTAAATGTCAACCTATGTAAGTTGTGTACTACATACAAATACCATCCATCGGACATTAAAAAAATACTTAAATAATTCTTAATCATAAACACTGTTTAATAAAAAAAATCATCATCACGATGAAACTATAACTGGATACGTTACGTTGTATAAGTCCGCATTAGGGTGCGGCTCCACATTAGGGTCCGGCTTGTGGGCTCGGCCAATGAGACCGCATCATAGTGTTTCGAATTTTGAATTTGAAGAATATAATTGGTAAATTTTGCTCATCTCCGCTCCACTACACTCCGCGTCAGTGGAGCCGCACCCTTATGATATTGGCAGATATTTTTGGAAACTAAACATACCTCTGCATACGGGAAGGTCTCCTTTCCATTTAAAATCGTCGCCACAGACTAGGGTCTTTGGCCCGTTTAGTTCGAGGTGCTTGTTAGTACAAGTGAAGTTACATTGCTTATTATGGTCCCAGCAATGAGCTGATAAATGTTTTGGTGTCACACAGCCTTGGGCGACGACGTGCACTTGCATTTTACATAATTGGAGGTTCTGAAAGAGAGTAACGAATGTGTATAGGTATAGTACCAGCGGCCATACAAGAGAAATGTCAAAAAAATTTACCTCCTCGGCAGGAAATACAGCGGCCTTACCGCGAAGAACGAAATGCGTAAATGAGGGTTTTCCGAAATGGCGTTCACCAGGGCGGCAGCACTGATGCGTCAGGTCCAGTAACTTATCTAAATTCTCAGAGCGCCTAACGATTCGTGTTTAAATGGTTTGCATGAGTTAATAAAATTATATAAAAAAATAAAAATACCTTCTGGTTAGTTTTTCTTTGGAGCTAGATAATTGTGCTTTTTAGCACAATTATCTAGCTCCGAATTATCTAGCTTAGCTTACGGCTAAGTGGTGCCAACTAGTGGCATGCGTTTTCGAGAAAACCCTCATTTCGAGGATTTGTCTCTCTCACTCTAATGACGCCTGCATTTGAGTGACAGAGACAAATCCTCGAGATTTACGAAATTCGATTTTCACGGTAGTAGGCCAGTTCATCTCATTATATCCGAAAAAAGTAGCCAAAACAAATGCAACTCTGTTCTAATTAAATAAAATTTATATTTTTTCGACGTTAATAGTACTACAAGTAGGACCATGGGCCTGAGGATAATTACTTAATTACAATAGTAGGTAATTACTAGTATCCTAAGTATCGCATTTTATGCCTGGCGTATCATAAATTATATTATGTTATTTTATCATTTATTATGCCATAAACCACAATGTACAAACAAATGAATACGAATACAATTGAATAAATAAATATGAATAATTATGTACCTACAGGTGTAACTTGTATGAAATTATTTACTTAATATCTTTATTGGCCGTGTGGTGACGGCAGTATGAATACATTTGTCATCACCCCAAATCCTCCTGCGGGTGTCGCAAGAGTCGACTAAGGGATTGAAGTGTCTCTGATCATTATTTGATAAAAGATTGATGATGGGCAGCAGCGTCATCATAGTGGGCACATTACTGCTATCGCCAATCCGCTTGCACAGCGTGGCGATTATGGGCATTTAATGCGTCTATACGCATAGGTAATAGGAGAGGCCTACGTCTAGCAGTGGACTATCATAGGCTGATCATGTGTATCTTTAAAGTACAAAATAATGGTACCCACAAAAGGAGAAAGTCGGACTAGTTATTCAGCATTTTCTACCAGTCAACCTTTTATACGTTTACTATCCAAGTTTATCAGTACCTGTAGCTGTACCATGACTTTGCAAGTATCGATAACGTTAGGTTTTACTCGAGCCGTAAATCATCAGATCATCATGCTCGCTCCAATAATATGTCAGCGCGAGGGTAATATAATGCATTACGTATCGAGTAAAATCTAACGTATAACTTTCCAATTCATGGTATGGCTACTGTAAGATGGAATTAAATTATAAGACTTCGCTAACTGGGACTACTTAAGCCCATAGGTATGGGACAACTTATGTTTTGCGTGAAACCTAATTTGCATTGATATATTGCGATACCCACCTTGTTTTTATACATTATTCGGCCAATAACCATGTGGGAACCTTGTTGTAACAAAGATCCTATCTTGGGGCCATACATGTGCACGAATCGTACATTTCTAGGCGCCTTTCGCCCCGAGCATGCTCGAAGCGACGGATTCTGCAGCACGACTCGTCCAAATGTGGCTTTTGCTACCAACGTTACGTCATGCGGACATTTGACACATATGTTATTATCTGTAACAATTTAGGACAGAAACTACATTACAGTTGCACTCCAGAGTTAATCGATATAGCCTATCTCTATTGTGTGTTTATATTATAACATGCAATGAATGATATGATGGTTTTATTTTAACTGATACGATGGACTATACACGGTAAAAGCGGTACCAAAACAACTTCGATATCCGCAAATTACGTGGATTTGTTTCTGTCACTGTTATGACGCATTCGTTGGAGTGACAGCGACAAATTCTCGTACAATACGTATTTCGAAGTTCTCGGTATTAGGCCAAGTACAGTGTAGTGCAAAAATATGAAGTTATCGAAAGAATCCTCTTTTACATAAATTACGACGTATTCCACAAATTTAAGTGCACTGGGACACATTTTTGAGCATTTTTATGTACCTACACCTCAACTAATACACGAGCTCGATAAGTACAATATCACTTTAGGATAACACAATAGGAAGTAATTGTAAGTCTATGTACATCTACGTAGTCTTAATTTAGTTTGAAACTATTAATATAATAGTCTTAATACCTTGAGCACCAAAGGTGTCCACATCATTCAACTGCAATCGAGAAAGTAGTGTGCTTTCACCAGCTCGCACTACCTCTTTTCCAGGATACACGAACGTAACATGTTCATTCACCTTTTCCCTAATATGTTCGTTAAGATACGCATCAGACTGGTAGTATAAACGCGGGTCTTCGCGTGGCTGGTGGACTTGGAGAGGACTGGTCTCCGTGGCATGAGGAGCGGGCAGCGGCGGCGCGTGCTGGTACCAGCTGCTATGATCGTCATAATCATTGCTTCTTAGTACAAGTTTATCGTTTCCTTTAATCTGTTCGGGATTGACCTGCACCTGATTTGGGACTTGTTTGATTCTGAAACAAATGCAAGTGTTTATTTTACCGTTAGTTCGCTACCCATCGCGCTATTACGGCAGTCTTGTAAATATTTATAGAAGGTAAGTTTGTTTGCGATTGTGGAATGTTATTCTACGCGCAGTCTAGTTCACTTTGGAATACCTATTCAGCATTGACGTAGGTATACTATTTTGGACCGATCTAGGTAAGTGTTATCGGTGAAATATTACTAACATATTTACAGAACATTTCATCGGTATCGATCTGAGGATAATTTAAGTAAACAAGCATGCTATGTGGAATCAAAACAAACTGTATGAGTCTGCGTAATTTATTTTCTATGCAACTACATTGGATTACCTGTTATAATTTTGATTTGTTAAAAAGACACGTCACATAATTGTAACAATATTTGGTTGTTAGATATTTGGAGAGATGATCGAAGCAAAGACTCGATTACAGTAGCAGATGTAGAATATGAGCAAATGCGAGTGTCGTGAACGGTGCCAAGCGGAGTGCGTCACTGGCGTCTTTGAGGGCCTACCGCGAACTTCGAAAATGGTCGTGCATCTGTCACAGTTACCTTGAACTAAGCCGTTATTGGTGTGATAGAGACAGATGCTAGACATTTACGATTTTCGAAGTTTGACTGCCTAGCCTGTTCGCGTCTTCTGCACTTACCTGTTGATGTCTATACCCGCGCGGCGGCCTAGAGCGCCTGAAAGTTTATACAATACACATATTATACACACTACAAAATACAAGAAATGTGCTATACTAAATAAGAATTAGCGTACCTCCCAAGCTAAGAATATATAAATGGGCGTCGATTTTAATAATTCGTTTATCGTCAATCTATATTGTATTCTATGGATCCTGTTATCCGAAATAAATGATTTATTATTATTATATTATTATTTACCTATTCCTTAATTTCAGTCTTGAGATTTTAAGCTTCCTTATAACGGCAAGAGCTGTTCATATGAAACTTGATGTAATTTTTGTTGTGGATATGTTGTTATTTGTACTTTGAAAAACACTGTTAGTGTATTTGCAGCCAGTGAGATTTTGGCCTCCTCGATACCCTCCAACTGTGGAGGTATTGATGTATGTATTGAATTTCCTGAGCGGGGTAGGTATCTCTGGAGTTCGAAGTATCTAAATGGATAGATACCTACTATTTAACTGTTACACTGTGTTTGTTAAGCTGTGTTGAACCTTCTTATATTTTCTATATAAATACCAGTAGCATTTATAAAATAATAAATACCCTATTTGTAATGAAGCGATTAATTACTTTAATTTTAAGTCTTCTTTTACAATTTTTAAAGTGTAAAAAATTAAACTCACCAACAACAGCAACAATCAAGAATGAAACCAAAATCTTCATAATGATCCGAGGAAGTGCATTTGCGTCTTCAAAGTTGATTGGACAACAATTACTAGAACATAATATTATTTGCAAGCCAAATATATTTTGAAGGAGTCAAATATACAATTTATAGAATTACGCCGGATGATTTCGTACCCGCCCAATGTTTGCAAAAAGCGCGCGGAAACTACTAGCAAACACTGAAGCTTGTTGAAGGAAGCCGACCTTGAAACTTGGATCTAAACACTGACTGTCTCACTCACGCTTGAATAGAAAAAGCATCGAATGAAAGAGACTGCTCGAATATTGGCTATATGTAATTGCAAACTTAGGTAAACATTTTATGTGGGCGACTAGAGTTGCTTGCCAGCATTTTTTCATTCCGTAATACCTAATTACTGTAATATTATGTATGAACATTCTGAAAAATTGCTGTGGCGTTTGTAAAACGTCGTTTGAATATCTTTGGACTTGTGATGTGATTTGCCTGTCATCACAGCGTAGCTAAAACATATCCTCATTTAAATACTGCGTAGTACAATGGCATTGACCTAATTGGTAATATTGGTATCTAGTTCAAACAAAACCTAATTTTACTAAGTCTCGACTAAAAAATTTGTGGCGTTAACTCGACACGGGTTACGAATTTCATTATAATATTTTTCATAATTCCAAAGGCCTTTACCACAAAGCCCAATATACGTAATAGGTATCTAGGCAGAAAAATGCTGTAAATGTTAATAAGGCATTTAATTACCCAACAAAAAAATATAACAAATCACTTTGATTCCAAATAATAATCAGATTCAAAATTTGACGGTCTCACAAGACGGGACCACGGTTGTATAAACGGTACAGTTTATGGGAGCTGCCGTGTTTAAAGCAAAAACGCAACAGATCGACATCACCTCACATTTAACCCGTTGCAAAAGACGGGTCACCAAGTATCAGAACTTGTTGCACGTCTGGAAGCAGCAGGGATGGAAGGGGGGGCTAGGGCAGGTGAAGGTCTGGCAGGGGGGCACACAGGGGCAGCACTCGCCAGGGTACCAGACTGTGCGCGCGTAGCGGCCGCTGGGCCGAGTGCAGGCGCCGTGGTTGAAGCAATGCGCTTTGCACGGCATGTCGTAGCGGCAGGGTCTGTATAACATCAATAGAGGTTTTTTAAAACAAATAAAAATATTCGCGTGCGCTATTTGTACTTTAAGTGCTCTAAATTGTAATTCACGATATAAATTAAACACAAATGGTGCCAACAACGGAGGTCGAGTGGGCGAAAATCAAAACTCATGAAACTTATCTCTCATCAAAGTTCTTTTGACCCCCATGAATTTTCCATCCATCGAAACGTTCGATCGATCAAATATTAAATTGCACCACGCAGATCAGACTTTGCATTTGAATGGATTGCTCGTTTGTACCTACTGCTTTACACTCGTATTTATTTATGTTGTACCTCTCCATCTGAGCGAGTCGGTCCACTGCAGTAGCAGGTGTGCTCTATCAACAAAGAGCAGCTGTGGAAACTGCCCTCAGCTTAGTCGTTTGTACTGTTAACGTCCTAATATATACCTATATACCTCCTATATACCTTATGTATACCTCTCCATCGGAGCGTTAGTCGGTTCATTGCGGTAGGTAGTAGGCGCACTATCTCGTCAAGGTGCATTGGCGGAGACTGCTCGTAGCTTGGTGGTTTGTATTGTGAATGTCCTAACAGGGAATTTATGTATACCTCTCCATCCGAGCGGTAGTCTGTCCACTACAGTAACAGGCGCACCCTCTCGTGAAGTGCTGCGGTTTAGACTACCTGCAGCTTGGTCGTTCATATTGTGAATGTGCTATGATCCTAATAAGGCACTTTGTGTATACCTCTCCATCGGAGCGTTAGTAGGACCACTGCAGTAGCAGGCGCACTCTCTCGTGAAGGGCTGAGGTCGGGGCTGCCCGTAACGTGGTCGTTTGTAGTAAATGCTGTACTCTCCGCGGACACAGCCGTACCTATAGTATTATAAGTAACATTAATGTGTACAAACAACACTCAGACTGTGTATTTATTAAAGGGACAGTAATTAGTTTGTTGTACCTAATTTGTAGCGTTTGTCAATAAAGAGATCGAATCGAAGCCCGTCGCCATATCGCTTCCCCAATATTACAAGATTCTATGTCTCACATTTATCAACCTGAAATTTTAACATTGTCACATTCACACTAAACGTAGTTTTCATCATCCCGATAATGTAACATAGAACCGTGTAATATTAGGGTAGCTATATCTTAAATACCTGTACAATACTTTGTAAGAGACGATTTCATGGGTGCTATTTAAAAAGTTTAAAAACGGTTAAGATTCCCATAGAGAAATAGGCTCATTAGACAAGACGTTCCTTATCATGAAGTAATCATTAGAGTAGAGTTACACTAGGAAATAAATAAAAATAAAAATACCTAGGACACGGCCGGCAGCATTCGTAACCTCGAGGTAACACCGACATTAGGCAAACTAGCAGACGAGATCGGCAATTGCTTGTTTAACTACAATGTAAAAAAAAACATCATCATCATCATCAGCCTATGATAGTCCACTGCTGGACGTAGGCCTCTCCTATTAACTATGCGTATAGACGCATTAGGAGGTAAATGCTCATAATCGCCACGCTGGCGATCCCAGTAATGTGTCCACTATGATGACGCTGCTGCCCATCATCAATCTTATCAAAATAGTGGTCAGTGACATTTCAATCCTTTAGTCGACTCTTACGACACCCGCAGGAGGAGTTGGGGTGATGACAAATGTATTCTTACTGTCGTCACCACACGGTCCATATAATTCACTAGTTCCAAAATAAAATTGTACCTAAATTAAAATATAAATACCTGAGATGAGCGAGAGCCTGCGATGCTTTTTAATGTTACTTAGTTCTGTTTTCCAATTTTTATATTAATTAGGATTTTTTATAAAGTTTTTTGGATTTTTGTCTGGTTTACTTACAAAAAAATATATAAAACTGACAGATTTTTTGTTCCTTAAAATTTTATGTGCCAATATGGTGCCAGTATTATAGTAATATATTTTTCCGCAAGGAGTTATATTTGAAATCTCTTTGGCTTTTATTTAGGTCATCTAGTTTTAGGTATCGCGCCAATGACGTTTAAATAGGTAGACACCCTGTGCGGAACAAAAATATCAAAAAACGTGGCACAATATGGCATGAGCTGATTTTGTCCGGTTGATGATAATATCGCTTACTGCTTATTTACTTTAGGATACAAAATTCGTAGAAACTTGTGCTTAATGCCGTAAACATTAAGTGTCAAATCTGCACATTGAAGTCTTATTTAAGTAAAAACTTTTCAAACCTATGATTCTATTTTAATTATGATTAGACGCAAGGAGGTTGGAACTCTTAGGGCGCCTATAGAGAGACGGCGTGACAGACAAAACCCGTGCCACGCATATGCGTTTTACGCATATGTGCTGTCAGTACCTCTCGGGACGTCATGGGTATATAAACTATAAAAATATACCAAGAATGCCACATTGCTCTGTAATCTGGTGCAGGAACCAGTCTACGTACGTTAATAAACAAAATTCAAACGTTTCCTATCACAGGTAAGTAAAAAAAGTTATATTAAATTCAATATAAAATTAGTATGGGCGAGAGACATAGTGAAGAGACACGACGCTGAATTTGTTATCGATAGTCTATGTAAACTCTTACAACTAAACGGTGTTAGTAGAAATTCAAAATTTGTTCCCGAGTTACGGACGTTTCCTATGTATAAGTAAGTATAATTACATGTATTTCTCTATTTAAGTACATATATATATCGTCGCCTAGCACCCATAGTACAAGCTTTGCTTAGTTCGGGGCTAGGTTGATCTGTATGAAACTGTCCCCCAAACATTTATTTATTTATTTATATTTAGCAATAATATAATATTTATCTAGAGTGCAGACAATGAAGCAACTATACAAAAACATATAGTTTAAGAAATTCTGACTTAATTTTTAGATTTCCTATAGAACCATGTGTCAGAGAACGCTGGATAACGGCGACTGGAAAGTTGAACTGGTTTCCGCAAAATCACAACACAATTTGTTCGGACCACTTCCAAAATGACTGTTTATAAAATTAGAATGTAATAAAGGTTGCAACACACTTGTTCAGTCACTAATCTTATTTTTTTAATAACTCGATAACAGTAAGAGTTAAAATACTAGTTTCTTAGAGAAATTAATTATATTTGACCTAAATAAGCTTCCCTTAAAGTTATAGGATATGAAGAAAACCAGCCTGTATAACTAGACAGAGGTTAAGCAACAGGCGGTCTTAAGACCGCCTGTTGTTTACCCTCTGTCTAGCCTTACCCTATAACACTTGTTGTTTAACTTTAACCTTAAAGCTAACAACTTAATGTAAGTAGGTACTTATTGTAAATATAAATTCAAATAAATGTATGAATTTTACTGTTTTTATATCATTCATAGCGACATAAATTTAGTGAGATTTTAAAAATGAGAATGTTTGAATAGCTTTTTTCAAGTAACATTTTTAGTCAAATAACTGTTGGTTTTAATCTATCGATAAAAATATCGTGCCATACCACAACACTATTTACATTAACATGTCAAAATTACCTGACACGGTCGATTTCTATGAAAATGACAGCCAAGGCCGCCTCTATCTCTAAGGTTACACACTAAAGAGGTCCGTGCTCTGTGATTAGACGTTATCTGACAGCTCCTGACGGTTGACATCTAAAATGAACAGAGAATGATGGGAGTAGCTTTATTGGTAATTTAAATAATTGTCGTCTGTCACAATGTACACGTATGTGAATTAGGAAGTAGAAAATATCAAAAGAAATATGTTTATTTACAGCATAATATTTGTCATTATTCGCTTCTAAGTACTAAATAATGCTACTTATGCTAGTATTACATTGTAGTAGCTATAGTGAAACCAGGTCAATTAGGACCTGAGGACATGGATAATAATATTTTTCTACTACTGTTTTTTGACATTAACACAAATAATAACCTGCATAATAATTGGTCTGAAGACAAAGACTCTCTATGTAACAAAAACAAATGGTTTTTTTAAGTAAATAAATACTGGCCATGCGACCATTTTAGAGAAAATAATGTGAAACTTAGCTAAACGAATTAACTTCCATACGTTAAAGACAGGTTTAGCAGTAGCTACAATTCGATGCAATCCTTTGCTGGTGGTATATATTTCAAATACCGGAAAATGAGCGGAGCATACGACACTCGCGTGACTAGGCTTATAGTGTGCGTCACGTCGATCTCGAGCTATAATATTGGTCCATAGTACCTAAACGTCGCTGAAGATTATGTGGGAATCTCAAATTAAAATATATTAATAAATACCTGATACTATAAATTCGCTACTTATACAACTTAAGTAATCAATACAAATTAAAATGATTTGCCGTAGCTGCATTTTTTTAATCGTCTGACGTCACCATACATTTCTTTTGTAATAAAAAAATTACGTTTTGGGTACCATAAAATAAAAATATTATTGACCTAATACTGACTCCTCACATTTTTGTTCCATGACATGTCATTTTATACTAACAAATTAAATTAACTAAAACCATGAAAATACGAGGAATACTCGTAAATGCTCTTATATTATGCATAAAATACACCAAAAGAAGTATATGCCATCTTTTTTCCTGACTTTCGCATTGTTTTTTCGCAGTTCTTCGCGGCACATTTTGTCATATTGTTGACAGTCACTACTCGCGGCCCAAAGACGACTAAGCGGCAACTAGCCGCACTGTCATAATTTGCAGCTTAATTTTTGTGCCACTTTTTCCGGCGGACTGTGTATCCCGTTATTATTGTAAATCTATGTATCGCGCTCTTGCAATGAGGGTTTTTGATAGGTACTTTTGCCATTATGTATCGGTTAGATGGCAGGACTTTGGCGTAAGGTCGAACAAAGTACCTACACAAAATAATTATGTTTAATTTGTTGTACATTTTTTGGTTTATTAATTCTTACAAACATTCCTTTACAAATATTGTGATTTAAAATAAATTTTACAAATCAGTTACAAATCAATTTCCATTAAATGAACAAAGTTCTTGTAATTTTCTTTAGTACTAGTGACTGTGCGCCTGGAGTTTGTTACTGCAACATGTGCGTTTACACGCACGAAGTCCACAGGAAGAGTTTGCCATCATAGTAAAAAATATGTAGGTATGTACTTATGACAAAATTGAGACCCCTACTTTGTTTAAAATCTAAAGAAACCGAATTTAAACTATCGTGAGACATAATACCTATAAATTAATTAATTCTTAAGAAATCGTGACTAACTGACACGTTTAGCAAAGAAATAAATAATAATTTAAACGATTTCCTTTGTTTTCCGAATTTTATAGAGACAGTTGTTAAAAAACAAATAACTTTTTTGTAAGCCGTGATAAACATATTTTTGTTGATAACTACCTACTCGTACATCATTAACATCTTATATGCACAGGTGCAGTTACTATACCACTAATTGGAGTTCGAGGCCAAAGAAACTACGACAGATGCGTTACTGTCAAATCTGTCAAAGTCTTTTATGTTTCGACAACCTTTTCGTCATGTAATTTATTTATTTAAAATAATTCCTAATAATTTAATAATAACATTACATACCTACCCCTGTAATGTTTGTACCTACACCTTTTTGTATAATATGGCTGTCACAACTAGATTTTCTTAAAATCACGTAAATAACTAAAAACTTTTATCTACAGGAATATCATAATTTCCCTGTTATGTATTCAGAAGCGGTAATGTAATGACCTATATTAAGAGACCGGTGTCTGTGGCTGTATCATAATGTTAACATTAAAGTGCAGGCAGAGTACAGTGCATCATAATGTTGACATTAAAGTATCGTCGTCATGATATTAATTTTAACATTATGAAGTCAACTTCTTTTTGTTGTTTTTTTTTCAATAAATATTTATTGTAGGATATCCTTACTCAAATTGAGTGATTCCAACTGATTTGAATTTTTATATTTAGAGGTAATTACTTAGTGGATATCAATGAAAATAAAGGTAAATTGTCATTATAAACTAATGATATGGATGTAGATAAAGTTATGTATGTGACTGTACATAATTAGGCATTAAACACTCGTGTGATCTTATTATGAAACTCACCTACGGCTCGTTTCATAAAACCACACTCATGTTTAATGCCTCTTATTATGCGCCAGCCACATAAATAACTATTTTCTCTAAACTAACATCGATATGATAAAATTGTATTGTAAAGAACTTAAAATGATAACAGCCTACGTTTCAAAGCCTATTTTAAAAAGAAGTTAAATTATACCAGTGAACACAACCGACAGCGTGCCATATTTGTTAAGACAGTATGGTTAAATTACTAAGTGAGAGCCCCTACCTTATTACGGGTTAAAATTATGGGAAAGAAATTTGGAAATGTAAAATTATTTTATTTTTATTTTAACATGGCTTGACCAAGTGGGTCGCCTTGTTAACAACCTACGGAGGAAAACAAAACGTTAGATCTGTATGATAATTTAGATGGAGAACTATAGCACTGCCAAAGAAATTTGTAGGTCAAAGGAATTTTACGAATACCTACGAAATGTGAACATAAAGCACGCTACAAAGTATTATTCTGCAATTTTCTAAACGTATGCAGAAATAGGGTCTTAATTTATGTGTAGTTAAATTGCTGTATATACCAAATGTTATTAACACCTGAGGTGATACAAACGCAATACCAACTTTGTTACTAATAATTGTGGATAATTAAGTTTTTATTAAAATATCTTATATTTACGTAAAATTAAGTAAATAATATTGTTTCTATATATTAAAGAATTAAAATTACCAATAAATAAGATATCTCAACGTCTGTTTTTAGAAAATAAGGATTTACTAATGTAAGTACATTTCATTGTTGTGGCAATATTTTCGTAGTTTCTTTAGCCTCGAACTCCAATTAGTGGTATAGTACGTAATCGAGTTGTTCGAAAACTGAAATCACGTAAAGTACGAGTAGGTACAGATGTAGTGCAAAATTTTCAAGCGGACAGCACAATGGGTTTGCAGTTCTGATGCAGTTGGACCAACTGCCACTTTACGACTGGGTTGC
>JALPQI010020478.1:0-17902 GCA_025490895.1 Thaumatotibia leucotreta | reverse complement strand
ATGCATGTTTCCATAGTTCAAATAGCATAATCTTGCATAAAACCAGCGTGACTTAAGTGACCGTAACCATGGCAATAACATACAGAAAAAAGTTGATACACCCTTATAGTTTCCGGTACTCGCAAACAATGAAGCTACATCAAACTCAACTACATAATCTCGTCTTCATTCAACACGACATTTTCCAGAAAATGTACAAAAATACTGTACCTGATCTATTTTTCATAATAAAACACATAAAAAACTATTCACCTGCTTATTTTTCTCAAAATATTCCATCAGGGTTCCATAAATTTCCTACGAAATTGTTTGTTAAATGGCATAATATAGTAACTAACAAAAAGTTTTTATAACGTTTCCGCAAAATAATGTACTAAATAACAGATACGACAAAACTTACACGCATAATTACGACGTATCTCGTCGTATGTATAACTTACAATCAAAGACAATTTATGACCACCAGCGTAAAGTGAAGTTAGTAATACATACTACATTTTTTAGATTCTTTTCTCCGTCATATACTGTCGTAAGTGCAATTCCGGCAAAAATACAAAATATATCAAAAAAGTAATTATATCACTATAAAGACAGTATCTTAATTAATGTTTATGCCAATTTTCAAAGCAATCCGTTGAACTATGTGACCACCATACACATTTAAATCTTTAAAGTGCTCTCCTGTAAACTTGCCATTTTCAAGTTACGACAACTTACGTAGGGGCCGTCGAAATACTTATTTGTGATAAATAAAACACAAATAATACCCTCGCTAGGATTCGAACCCGGAACCTCCAGCTTCGTAGGCTACGTTTTGTATAAAAAATAATACAAATAAAAAATATAAAGTTGAACTGACAACCTCCTCTTTTTTGAAGTCTGCTAAAAGCTGTTTACTAGGGCCTTCACTAAATATTGAAGCTATTTTACCGTCTTATTACCATCAGGCAGTAACCATGATTTGCTTGCGTTAAAGAAAAATGTATTTTCATCGTATAATCTTGCTTGTAATATTGCGTTAGGGTAGAGTGGGTAGGATTCGTACAGCGGGAGCATTCGTACAGTGGTCATATCTCCGCTATCCGACACGCGAACATGTTCATATTTTATACAGGGTTATTTTTTCACCGGTACAATAAATTTTCCCACATATTTGGTATCGATAATAGATTACATTTATCAAATAAAATTGACATTTTTTTTTCATTTATTATTAATTTATCTTTCATGCAAATGCAAAATAATGGGCCTACTCAACGGGGTTCGGGACGCAGAGGGCGGCGGAAAGGGGTGAGCGACCTGCGCACGAGTTGGCAACATAGCAGTTACCTCAATCTCGGTGACTAGGTCAGGGACGGTCAGTGTCACGGTTGACGTAGGTATGTGCGCACGCGCCGCATCGTACTACCTTCAGTCGGAAATTGCTCGTACGAAATGGTTCGTAGTTATTTTCTCATTGGGGAAAATGCAGTGGCAGCCCAGCGGCTATACGCTGAAGAAAGTGTGCCCCGCCTGGAAAATGCCAGTGTTATAGCTATGGCCAGCCAGGTCAACAGATTTGACCCCGTGTGACTGTTTTTGTGGGGTGAGGGTAGGCCCAAAATTTAAAAGACTTAAAAAATCTAATAATAAGTGCATTTGATGAACTTAAAAGTAAGAACTACTGACTTGTGTTGGGAAATTTCGAAGGAAACATTCAAAAACGGGCAAGAGCGTGTTTAGATAACCACGGCCAACATTTTGAACACTTGCTTAAGTATGTGAATTAATTAATTAGTATGAGAAATGGACTCCATTAATCAGGTATGTTTTCAAGTGTTTAAATACGCCTCAATGAAGAAAGTTTCTTTCCTTAGTGCAAGTATGAAGGAAGATTTGGGATCAAGTAAGATTTTTTTGCCAAGTCATAATCATAAGTTGATTATAATTGCCGCTTTTCTAAGCCGCCATGCCACGTGCGATGACGTTGTAAACAAACAGTTGCCAGTTCGTGTGTTTTGCTAGTTATGTACATTGATAATGCGTAATGCGTCCAATTTTCTTATTAGGTTTACGGATAAGTTCAAACATCGGTATTTTAGTTTTTTTGTTCTAAAGGGGTAGTAACAAAAAATGCTATTATTCTGTAACTTGGACTACTATTACGTATGTTGATTTTTTGTACTGGTGAAAAAATAACCCTGTATAGCTCTAAGCCGAACTATTATTAAAACCAGATAATATAGCCACCAAGCAGAATTAACTTCATTTAAAAATTGCTAGTAGGTACTTTTTTTTCTACGAAGCATATGTAGAGTGAAAAATTGTACGGATCCTCCCTACTTTCCCCTACATATCTTCATATCTGTGACGTCAGGTTTGACAAGAATGATAATTAAGAAGAACTCTCATTAAATCGGTTATTGTTAAGTGTGATGTGGGAAGCGACGCTCTGAGAACATGACGTACCTAGTGACGTTGGCAAGGTTGATAATTTACACTTGCTCAATATCAAGTTTCCAATGAAGACGGAACCGTTCTAGAATTCTAAAAGATTATACCTACAAGGTCTACATTTAATATGGGCGAATGTCTTGACAAGGGTTAGCATAGAACATTATAAAATTATTTATATAACTTTAACTTAAAATTACACTTTACGTTTTATTCATAAATATAATTCGGCCCTTCGTGTAATGTAACGTGTATGTATGAGTTATTTCATAATTTGCTATCATCATAAGTCATAACTGTCACGCCAATTCCTGCTTAGTCTTTAATATCTCCAAATTCTTCAAAAAATTATAAAGTCATAACTAAGTTTAACTAAAAACCTATTAATTGTGCTAATAAATCGGCTGGTTTCATTTATCGCCCGCATTAGATTAACGCACTGTATAGTAGTATACATATCATCATATCATATCATATCATATTTTTCAATAGAGGGCTGCTGTAGAGCAGCCCTCTATTGAAAAATAAAAAACACGGGAGTCGGATTCGCACTCTGCACCCAAGCAATTTCAGTAAGCCGATGTCATCGTGCTAAAAGCCTAAAACAGGAGTCAGTCACAGTGTCCACTGTCTATTCAGATTTCATTTTTAATTTGCTTAAATGCCGAGTATGAGTTTATAGCAACACTAATCGAGCTCTTGAAATGTAAATTAATACTTACCTACTTAATGGTTACACTAGTAAAATCACTTGCGATTTGCTTATGTTGTATTACCTGTATAGGTACCAATAAAAAAAAAACACAATATTAAACTTATTTTTTAATTACTTTATAATATTATTACAGAACCTTCAGTCTTCTTTGTAATTTTCTGTTGTCACTTTTTCACTTGAGTTTATTTTCAATGATATAACCTGTAATTGATCACCAACATCGAAGTTATCACTATTTTTAACTGATGTTGTTTCATAAAACTTATGATCTGTAGTTGTGTCACTTTTAAAGTCATCGTTTTCATAATCTTCGATATTAACTCTTGATTTCGGGTTATGCACATTTAATATATCTTTTAGAGCTGCAACCATTTCGTCGACGTCATCGTTCGACTCAATAATATCACTACTATTTCTGGATTCCGCAATCAGACGCTCTTTCATGAAGAAATTTTGTCCGAAGTTTTCATGAAGTGTCTGATGATTTTCTATGTCTTCTTCACAGCAGCGATGGAAGAAAAGATTGACTACAGGTCTTCCATGAATGGAACTCAATACTATGTATAAAATAACAAGCACAAGTACACAGAAGGTCAGGAATCTCCACCACATTTTTCCACCATCGTGTGCGACTGATCTGAACTAGAGTCAACGGCTAATGACGTCAGGCGGAAAACAATGAACGTTTTATTCGATCGACGCATTTATCAATCGATTGTTTGCTTCCTGCTTAGCGATTGACGACTTTTAATCGTAATTTGAAGTACTTTTTTAGAGACCCGTAGCTTGTTTGTCCGACCGAATATCACAGATATTTTACACAAAAACGGTGAGTTTATGTTCTTCAATTCATTCAAAAGATAGATGTTTTTTTATAACAAATGCAGTTTTAAGAAATAATCATCAAATAAAAAAAATTGCTCTCCATATATGTCACTTATCGCGAACAATTTTGTACATGCAATTAATACCATACATATTACGACTAAAATATATGCCTGAATGTTACTTTAGATCTAAAACCAGCCTCGTTTAAGATCGAAAAGTCTCTGATTGACGTAGCTCGAGACCAAAGAGGTAACGACTTCCTCTCATAAATGGGTCCGTATCAATACAGCGAGTCACTGCCATCCTTGATAAAACGCCGCAAGGGTCTGTTTTACATCTATGGTACCTAGGTTAGTTTAATTTCATTTTAGATTATAATATGTTAGTGGTACAATTCAAATTGTTTTATTAAATATTTTTGAGTTGTGTTTTTTAAGTAGTAATTAACACTACTATGTATATAAATTTTAAATATAAGATATCATAATAAATATTAATAACGCCGGAGTCACGTCACGTCATCAGCCTCCCTCAGTCCACTGCTGGACGTTGGCCTCTCCTATCAACTATGCGTATTAACGCATTAGGAGTTGCTACGCTGGGAAAGCGGGTTGGCAGTAGTGTGTTCAGATGATGCTGCTGCCCATGATCAATCTTCTATAAAGGAATATTCATAGACACCTCAATCCCTTAGTCCACTCTTAAAATACACACGGGAAGATTTAGGGTGGTGACAAATGTATTCTTACTGTCGTCACCATACGGCAACGCTAGAGTGGCCAAGTGCTTGAGGAATCAGCTGCAAAAGCGGAGGAGGCGGGTTCTAATGCCACCTTCGGCATAGGTGAACTCGTTATTTTATTCTTTGTTATATATGACATCTAATATTTAAAATTCAATTTATAAAACGTTATTTATAAACGCTGTAACAAATAGTAATTACAAAACGTATTTGTTCACAAATATACACTACTTGAATTACAAAAAAAGGTAAATAGCAGGCGCACAATGGTATATTATTGTCAAATACTGAAAAGTGAATAATATAATATTTAAAACTAACTGAAGGTTCCAACGTGACGCGTGTTTTTTGCGCTAAGTCTAATTTATTTATGCACGACATGAACATTTTCATCAATTCTCTTTCAATGTCAATTTCATTTCAACTTTGTTGTAATATGACCCTTTTTGTATAGTGCCTATATTCATTTCAAAACCATTGATAGTTTAAGTAATATTGTATTGAAATATTACTTTGCTAACAGCGTTGGCAAACAGATGATTTTTTATGAAAATACCTTTTAAGATAAATGTACGATGCCAAAGATACGAATTTAACTGTCTACGCTGTTTCTTTTATGAGCTATCAACTATCAAACCCCTTAGTTTATTTTTATAGGTAGATAGTAATGTTTTTGTGGTGGTTAATATTTATCATTTATTAAAAAAAAAACTAGTGTAATATAATTTAATTAAAAGAGTATGAATTTAAAGCATTTTTTTTGTATTAAAACTCAATTAAAGTTAAATTATTATGACATTATGTAATATTTTTTTTCATAATGGTATTATGTAAGAGTTCACAAATTTGTTTACATTTTAAATTGATTACGCTTGATGTTCATAAACATTGAAGAATTTGTTCGATTAATCAGATCGTTTATACTTGAGTATTAGGTTGTGAGGAATGTATCACAATTCATAAGTCGCAAGCGACAGCTGGAGTGATCGACTACCGCCTTCTTCTTATAAACATTTGCTGTCTAATTTTGCTATTTATGGCTTCACGTAGGTGTCTAGAAATAACAAGGCACTCAAAGTGCATCACACGAATCTTCGTATGTTGCAGAGGCAATTGGGTGCAGATGACTGGCAGTAAACAATATTATACACAGAGGGTATTTCTACATGTGCATCGTGCACTTCAGATTAATTTGTGGTGCTCGTGTCGCAACTATTACAATAAACCATCTAGTAAACCGTCTTTTGCAGAGCCTGTAAGTACAAATCTTTATTGTAGATAGACGACGGAACGAGACACTTTTTTAATATCACCCAAAAACAAAAGTAAGACAAGGCTTGAAAACAAGGAACTACTTAATATAATAATTTATTTCATAAATCAGGGTTACATGTATGCAAGTTTATGGACTAAATACATAGGTATGTTGTCTAAATATCTGTCAATGATACTTAAAATAGGCAGAGCCTGTGCTAATAATATGTTAATAAAGTGTTATCTATTACTTATAAAGTTTAACTTGAATTGTAATAAAATTTTTCTATTAATTATACTAAGTATTAATCGCATGTCAGTCGCGCCGTAAACGCACGTCTGGTTTGCGATTAATTGAAATACCGTCCTCTGTCAATTTGTATGCTGATGGTGCCTGTTCGCCTGCCTCCACGCATATTAAGAACCTGATGCTTAGTATATGGAAGTGTTACCATATTTGTATTATAATGATATATACATAAATGGTACCAATCACAGTTCGTCATAAGAAGACATCGTTAATATTATAGCATTTCTGCAGCAGCGTTATAGCATATTGGCATTGGTTTTTAACTGTAATGTCGTGTAAACTTATGTTTTAATAAAATAAATAAATAAAATAAATTATTGTGTTAAGGGCGTGAGAGTCCTGAATACTAATTTATCAAATCAACATCCACAGTAAATGGTTACTTTGCGCTTATCTCTAAAGTCTGAATTTGTATTCCTCTGCATTTAAGTGACACTTTAATCTGCCTCTTCCATGTCCAATCCTATGGCCAGTCCCATACTTATAATAAATAACGAAATATGAAGGCTCTCATCATCACAACTTCTCTGCTTTGCCTTAATTAAGATTTACTGGTAGAGAATGCCTTTTGGCATTAGGTTCGCCTTTTGTACATTTAGTTGTCTTTTGTGCAGTAAAGATTAAATAAATATGTATATTTTTTGTGCGATTATATCCAATAGGGGAAGGGCTCGTAATTTTATTAGTTGTACATGGTAACTCGTAAAAATAAAATTAGTAACAAAGTTTTAAGTTAACAATTGATCAGATAACCGTAGATGCTACTTTCTGTAGATTACTCAAGTGAGACCATTCACACTGTAGTTTTCCCGAGTCGAATGCTAAAAACCACGTTTAGTCTCTATGTCAGTGGATTAAGCGTTAATCGGATATTTTTACCAAAGTAAAATAAAAACGATGTTTGGCCGATGCATGCACTACGCGAACCCGAGGGCTGAAGGCTCGAGGGGTGAAGGCCCGAGAAGTGAACAAACAGTCTATCAACCGCAAGGTTCACAGGCTCGACGGCACGCTCTACACGAACCCGAGCGCCGAAGACCCGAAGGATGAACTAATACTCTCAGTCTATCAACCGGAGGGCCGTAGGCCTAACAGCGTAACCCAAACCTGAGGGCCGAAGGCCCGAGTGGTGAACTCAGTCGGGCTTACGGCTGAGAGGCTGAGACTCTCAGCCGTAAGCCCGACGGCACGGTTTACGTGAACCCGAGTGGTAAACTCAATCTCTAAGTCTATCAACCGGAGTGTCGCAGGTTCGCATGCTCCATGTTCGTAGCGTAGGCCCGACGGCATGCGCTACGCAAACCCAAGAGCCAAGGGGGTTAATCTACGCTACCTACACCCACCCGCGACAACTACAGTCTGTACTATTTTATATATCTGCACATTAGCAAACCTTGCGCTTGTAGCGCGGGCAGTAACCCTGCAGCAACAGGTTTGAGCAATTGTAGATCAGTATATTGATTTAATTTTTCACGATTATGACGTTACACCCGTGGTCGCAGGCTGACGGTCTGCCTGCGACCACGGGTGTAACGTCATGCCCGAAACGTCAGGATATAATTAAACGTAAGTTTACGCGATTAAGACCCGTTTGTCTTTAAAATATGAGTTGTAGATCAGTATTGAAACAGGTGCCTGTTTGATAATTTCATCATTATCGGTTGAGTAGAAGTACTTAGTCGTAAAATCAGTCCCGAGATTTGAATCAAATACGACAGGCAGTTGATACGCGGTGAAGTTAAATAAAACCGTACAAGATTTACAATCCAGTATCTCAAAAATGAAAATGTGCTCATTTAACCTTTATAAATTTGACATAAATGTGACATGTCGAGTACTGGTCTAGCAGCTCTAAATCAGTTCTAAGTACATTGTGTTACGAACTGACAACCTTACGAATATCATGTAAAATTATTCTTACAGCTTTACGCGCGTGGATATGTAAGCGATCATTGGACTGTCAACTGCCATATCTAGTTTCTTTAATTCTTAAGTAAACGCAAATATGGTCACCCACTAACTTATAATATAATCTAGGAGTTGCTTCGAGGAGTTGGTATGTTTATTTTACCTACATTAAAATATGAAATAAAGTGTTGCACTAGGAAGCGCCACAAGTACAAATTTAGAAAAAGACGACGTGAATAAAAATAAAATTGATATGTTCATAAGTTCAATATATTTTGATAAACCTCCATGAGTCAATTTCAATAGTTTTTTTTTATTCTTTATCGATCGACGTTATCTGTATACTACTAAATTAAAATTGGGTATAACTACAGAACACACGGTCATAATCTTTGTCCACGACAGTGCCCCCCTCCAAGTCGTGCAAAAAAGCAGCGCGGCCGTAAAAACTATCCTTTTCTCAAAGCAGTTCAAGCCTTTTTCGATTCCCCTATAAATTTGTAGTACTATAATAGTACATACGTATTGCTACATGTTAATTTTTGGGCTAGCAATTTAACAATAATAATTTTTATGACCTCCATAGATCAGTTGGTAGTGACTGAACTCCTATGAAAGTATAAAAAAGTTTTAACGACAAGCGAGACTTAATCATTTCGAGAAAACTTATGTTTGATAATTATTATCCTGACCTCTCTGCCTGCAATCATGGGTGTGCTGCGTCATACCCAAAATGTCAGAATAATATTAAAAGTAAGCTCAAGGCGGATTTACACCAAACGAGGGAATGCTCATTCTGTCCCCCACTCTACGAAATCAACGAATTTCGACGAATTACGTTTTGTTTAGCGAATGAATTTCGTAGAGTGGAGATAGAATGAGCATTCACTCGTTTGGTGTAAATTCACATTTACGCGATTAGGTTCCGTTCGGCGTTAAAATATTAAGGTGCGTTTAAACCAAAAGAACTTCGCTGTTCTAGCGCCCGTTCTACGAAATCAACCAATCACGTTTTGTTTAGCGATCGAATTTCGTAAAGTGGGAGATTAGAACAGCGAATGCTCTTTTAGTTTAACCGCACCTTTAGTCATAATCGTGAAAGTGGAAATCAATACATTATAAAAAGTTTCGGGTTAGAATATCCCCACGGATACATATTTATGTGTTTATCTGTTAGGTATAATATAATCTAACATGTACCAGGTACATGGTACTTATACCTGACATAATTCGTCGCTTAATACCCATCACCCAATCCGTAGCTAACAACAACAACAAAGTATGTGAAACAAAGTATTAAAATAAATCGAATTCCTTAATCCATCTTTATTTATGAGAAACTTTTTGTACATTCATCTTAATCCAGTCAAGGTAGTTTTCTATTTTAGTAAAGGTAAGGTTTTTGTTGAAGCACACACCCGTACTAATGGGTCTACCAGTAGCTATTCCTTTGAGTCGCCATTGGTTATCATCGTGTCGTTCGATAAACAGCCCTCCGAAGCTTGGACATGTGGTTTCATCTGGAATATAGAAATTAATTTTGCATCTGTAGAATTAGGTTGAACATGAGGTCTAATACGGTATTATCAAACCAGAATCAGAAAGGGATTTGAAAGTACTGTTGACCCAACAAATGACACAACATTTATCGAGAAAAGAGTTGTTTACAGAATATGTAGTGAGTGATTATTTAATCTATTGTCTTTAAGTCTATGCAATTCAAGTATGTATATATGAATATATCTGTGAATATATCCTAGATTCACTTATGTACTGATGTGTCAACAGTAATTTCGAATCCCATTCTAATCGCGGCTTGATAATAAACGAATGTAAGTTATGATATTTTATCGACAAATGGGACGATCCGTCTAAACGGCTACTAACTTAGCAAGCCGTTATCGTTTGCATTGCTTGTCTCTTTTCGTCTTATCAATCTGTTCACAGAAGTGAAAGGGACAAATAATACTTAGCAGCTTGGTAAGTTAGGAGTCGGTTATGAATAAAGGGCTTAATCGCGTAAACTTAGTACGTTAAATAATTATTATCCAAAACTATCGAAGCAGTTGACTATAGTAAAATATTTTATTTATTTTGTTTAAGTTTATCACATCATGTTTATACTTAAGGGTCGGATAGATGTGGGAAATTTTTCAGATTCTGTCAAATTTCCCCATTTCGCACACACACGCACTTCACGCACACTACCTCATTTTACCGAGCGGGGTCATTGAACCTTGGTTATTTTTTTAAATGAAAGCGGCCGAGTTTGTAATTTATCACTACCTCTTTTGAAAAATTACACTTGTCAAAGTACTAGATGGTAAAAAAGATAGAGAGGGATAGATTTTATAAGACTATCCTTGTCTTTTCGAGTCGATAGTCGTCTCAATGCAATGCAAAAGACAGATTTAATAGGAAGAAGATAAAATGAGTGTTTTAAATCGACACGAGCTAGGAATTTCCTTTTCGCACGTGTATCATACGACGTTTTTCAGTACAGATGGCCCTCTGAAGTTTCGACCTGACAAGAAATGAGCCATTTCTCGCACTAGTGCGGCAAAAATCTGTACTAAAAATGGATTTTCAGTACAGATCAATCAATTTGTTAGTCATCATCAGATATATCTGAACGACCACGGCACTCAAAAATATCTGAGCATGCACACGAACGCTATGATAATAGCGGCCTGCTCAGACATTTATGAGCACCCTGGCCGCTCCGCTATATCAGATGGTGACTGTACAGCATCGTATTCTGATTAGGAAATAGTAAGAGAAAAAAAATCTGTGTTAGAACAAAATGGCTTGGTTCGATAGTATGCCTGTTTGACCAACTGGTTGTAAGGCAAGCCACTAGTCCACTATAATAAAAAAAAAACCATTTTTCTGATCAGAACACGATACTGTTGAATATAGGCCCTAAGTATTCACTATCACCAGCTTTTCGTAGACATTCAACTTTCCCACTGCTGTGTGCGCCAAACGCACAAGAGTCCACCAACTATTGCAGTGCCAACGACGCACATTTGCGAGTCCATACCTACTAATTTGACATTTACAGAGGTAAATATTCTAAAATTATTTATTTTTTCTTTTTGGAGATTATTAAGAATTATTTTATTTTATTTATGTTGGCACAACAAAGTGGCTCCACTCCAACTGATCGTAAGTGAAAAGTAGAGCCCAAATCGCGGCGGCAACGAACAGGAGACAATCAGTAACCTGTTAGTTACTTAGTTGCCACCGCCTTGCTGGCCCGCTAGAAGTTAAATATACCTGAAAAATTGTTTAATGAGATTAATAAGTGTATAGATGTAATGCACAATCTCTTATTTTCGTATATTGAAGAAAAAACCCGATTCTATCTTCTCCACAATTCGCTTCAGTGCAATGGTGAAGTAGTTTCCGTGAAAAGCCAAATGAATGGAATTATGCATTACATTTGTATAATTATTAATGTGACTTACCAGCAGCTATCAGGTTTAAGGAAGCTTATTTTACTAAATTAAATTGCATTCATTATAAAAATAAAAATGCACATAAGTAAAACATTAAGGTATTTATTATATTATCTTAAACGGTAATCAGTACTTTATTTCAAGAATTACAATTACAACTGTAAATTGAAGAATTACAATTACAAGAAAATAGTAGATCTTAAAAAAAATATTACATTTACTAATTTAAATATTAGATGACATATAGGTACTAAATAAATAAACAATATCGAAGTTTACCAACGGTGGAATTTGGAGAGTTGTCCTCAGTTTTGCGGCTGTTGCCTAAACCATCACTCGGCCACTCCAGTGGTTTATCCTCCTAAGTCCCAAGTGCCTTCTAAAAGAACAAAATGTCGTTCATCATTAAGTCCTGGGTAATAAAATTTTAAAGGTCGTTCAATCACAATGTAAACATTAATTCCATGACGTCAGGACTTAACAATGGTCGCCATTTTTTGTTCTTTAAAACGCCACCTCGGTCTTTCTGACTAAAAATATTTAAAAGGCCCGGGCCTTAGGAGGTTAAGCATCAGCCACTAAAGCTGAGGACGTCGGGTTCAAATTCCACCTATGGCTTTGGTAAGCTTAGGTATTTTTTCTGTGGTATATGGCATCAAATATTTAACTTTATATAGGTACATCGTAGTGTTACTACCTACTTAAAAAAAAATAACTTAAAAAATATTTTATAAATAATTTGAGTTGTTCCACAAAAATTGTAACCGTTATATTGCGGGACCAGATCCTGAATTCGATCGATTCATATTGCATTATTTATTAGTACTGAATTAGTACTATTTGGTACCTGTTGTAAAAAAAATTGTACCTCTTCAATTTCAAAGTTATATTCAATCCGTCTGGTCCCGCCATTATAACGTTATAATGGTGGGACCAGGTCCTGAATTCTGTCAATTCATATTGCATTATTTAATACTGAATTGATACTATTTGGTACCTTTTGTAAAAAAAAAGTACCTCTTCCATTTCAAAGTTATATTTGAAATAGTCTGGTCCCGCCATTATAACGTTATAATGGCGGACCCAGGTCCTGAATTTTGTCGGTTTTATATTGCATTGTTTAGTACTGAATTGGTACTATTTGGTACCTGTTGTAAAAAAAAATAGTACCATTTCAAAATTATATTTCGAATTGTCTGGTCCCGACATTATAACGTTATAATGGCGGGAAATAGTCTGGTTCAAATGGTCTGGCGGAACCACACTATTTCAAATATAATTTTGAAATGGGGAGAGGTACTCATTTTTTTACAAGAGGTACCAAATAGGTACTAATTCAGTACTAAATAATGCAATATGAATCGACAGAATGTGGACAGAATTCAGGACCTGGTTCCACCATTATAACGTTATAATGGCGGGACCAAATTATTCGAAATATAATTTTTGAAATTGAAGAGTTACTCATTTTTTTACAACAGGTACCAAATAGTACCAATTCAGTACTAAATAATGCAATATGAATCGACAGAATTCAGGACCTGGTTCCGCCATTATAACGTTATAATGGCGGGATCAGACTGATTGAATATAACTTTGAAATTGAAGAGGTACAAATTATTTTACAACGGATCTGGTCCCGCCATTATAATGGTTACCAAAAATTACATTTAGTTTCACACGAGGTATCATTGTTATTAATGTTATTATTAATTACACACGGTACATTTATAAATATTACATTATGTTGTGGAAATAAAGTAATTTTCCATAACTAGCTACGGCGGCTTCGCATGGGCGGAATGCTGCTACTAAATATACTATTGTTCATTAATTAGGCAGCCCCCTATTGAATAATTATCTAATCTATCTGATTTTGACAAAAACGTCGAGAGGGTTTCGCAGTAACCATAATAATAGCGGGATCAGATTCTGAATTCGATCAATTCATATTGCATTGTTTTACCTTTTGTGAAAAAATAGTACCTCTTCTATTTCTAAGTTATATTCAAAATTATCTGCCATTTTGAAAAGAGAGTACCTATCTTTGAAGTTTCTATTACCTGTCTTTGAAGTAAGTATACATAATATATATGGACTCATTGCTGTTTTAGCTTTGCAAAGCAAATTAAGATTTGTTCTAAATTTTTTGAAGTCATGCTGCGTCTCCTATTTGAAAAGATCCATTTTAAAAATAAATTTCAAGTGCAATTGGTGGCAACCGTACTTGTGAATAAAAAGATAAAAAATGTAACATAAATATACACAGTTTTTATAGACAAACTTCATTACCATTGACAATGATAAAATTATCACGTAGACATTTTATCTACGGCGACACTGCCACCAAGTGGATGCTGCAAACTAGGCGGGGACGAGGCAGGCCCAGGCGGAGATGGCAGGACGACCTGGACGCCTTGGCCAACAATTGGCCAGACTTGGCACCGAACCGGGAGCTGTGGAGATCTGAGGGAGAGACATTTGCCCAGCATTGGGACACGTCTACAGACTAGGAAAAAAAATCGATCCTGTTTTTGCTCAGGATCAAAAGCTTGTATTAGTCCAAGAGCCAGTGAACCCTGAGAGTAACGGTCTTCCTGTAAGGTAAGAAATTTGTATACTAACGGTTTATGGAATTCTAAGAGCAATAGCCATGACCTGGCAGGCGTCAGCCCTGCACGTCGTCAGGCCCTTTATTTTTTGAACTGTTAAGTAAATTGGATTTCAAAACTTGTTTCTGTAAGTTTGAAAAACTTATAGGATAAAGTTAATTTATTGCACATCTTAAAAAAAAATTGACAGGCCATTACAACAAGCAGAAATATATGACAGGTCAATTAGAAATGTACAGTTGATGAGGTAAAATAAACTTCATCCTGTATACTCGAAATTTTTATATGTCTTCAAATAAACGTCTCGGAGTAAGTATGTGCAATGCCAGGCGGTTTTGAACAGCATAAGACCTTGCCAGGCGAGGAGTCAGTTAAGTAAATTGGGTTTCAAGACTTGTTTCTGTAAGTTTGAAAATTTAATAGGATAAAGTTTATTTATTGTACATCTTAAAAATAAATTGACAGGCGATTACAATAAGCAGAAGTATATGACAGATCGAATAGAAAACGCACAGTTGATGAGGTAAAATAAACTTCATCCTGTATACTCGAAATTTTTATATGTCTTCAAATAAACGTCTCAGAGTAAGTATGTACAATGCCAGGCGGTTTTGAACAGCATAAGACCTTGCCAGGCGAGGGGACAGTTAAGTAAATTGGGTTTCTTAACTTGTTTCTGTAAGTTTGAAAATTTAATAGGATAAAGTTTATTTATTGTACATCTTAAAAATAAATTGACAGGCGATTACAATAAGCAGAAGTATATGACAGATCGAATAGAAAACGCACAGTTGATGAGGTAAAATAAACTTCATCCTGTATACTCGAAATTTTTATATGTCTTCAAATAAACGTCTCAGAGTAAGTGTGTACAATGCCAGGCGGTTTTGAACAGCATTAGACCTTGCCAGACGAGGGGACAGTTAAGTAAATTGGGTTTTTTAACTTGTTTCTGTAAGTTTGAAAATTTAATAGGATAAAGTTTATTTTGTTGTACATCTTAAAAATAAATTGACAGGCGATTACAATAAGCAGAAGTATATGACAGATCGAGTAGAAAACGCACAGTTGATGAGGTAAAATAAACTTCATTCTGTATACTCGAAATTTTTATATGTCTTCAAATAAACGTCTCAGAGTAAGTATGTACAATGCCAGGCGGTTTTGAACAGCATAAGACCTTGCCACTTGCCAGGCGAGGGGACAGTTAAGTAAATTGGGTTTCAAAACTTGTTTCTGTAAGTTTGAAAATTTAATAGATAAAGTTTATTTATGCAGTTTATTTATTATACTTACATCTTTAAAAAAAATACAGGCGAGTAATCGCTAGTTAGTCGCTAGTAGTAGTAGAGTAGTTGCTAAGGGCGTGCGATTGAGAGGTGCAACTGTCCCTTCGCCTGGCAAGGTCTTATGCTGTTCAAAACCGCCTGGCATTGTACATACTTACTCTGAGACGTTTATTTGAAGACATATAAAAATTTCGAGTATATAAGACCTTGCCACTTGCCAGGCGAGGGGACAGTTAAGTAAATTGGGTTTCAAAACTTGTTTCTGTAAGTTTGAAAATTTAATAGATAAAGTTTATTTATGCAGTTTATTTATTATACTTACATCTTTAAAAAAAATACAGGCGAGTAATCGCTAGTTAGTCGCTAGTAGTATGTAGTAGAGTAGTTGCTAAGGGCGTGCGATTGAGAGGTGCAACTGTCCTTTCGCCTGGCAAGGTCTTATGCTGTTCAAAACCGCCTGGCATTGTACATACTTACTCTGAGACGTTTATTTGAAGACATATAAAAATTTCGAGTATACAGGATGAAGTTTATTTTACCTCATCAACTGTGCATTTTCTAATTGATCTGTCATATACCTCTGCTTATTGTAATCGCCTGTCTTTTATTTTTTAAGATGTACAATAAATTAACTTTATCCTATTGAATTTTCAAACTTACAGAAACAAGTTTTGAAACCCAATTTACTTAACTGTCCCCTCGCCTGGCAAGGTCTTATGCTGTTCAAAACCGCCTGGCATTGTACACACTTACTCTGAGACGTTTATTTGAAGACATGTAAACATTTCGAGTATACAGGATGAAGTTTATTTTACCTCATCAACTGTGCATTTTCTAATTGACCTGTCATATACTTCTGCTTATTGTAATCGCCTGTCAATTTTTTTTTAAGATGTACAATAAATTAACTTTATCCTATAAATTTTTCAAACTTACAGAAACAAGTTTTGAAATCCAATTTACTTAACAGTTCAAAAAATAAAGGGCCTGATGACGTGCAGGGCTGACGCCTGCCAGGTCATGGCTATTGCTCTTAGAATTCCATAAACCGTTAGTATACAAATTTCTAACCTTACAGGGAGACCGTTACTCTCAGGGTTCACTGGCTCTCCAGCTATATAGACCCAAAAAAAGGTTTCGTCTAGAAAAGCCGCAAATCGAGATTTAAAATCCCCACACAATTTGTATGGATGTTAAAATAGTACATTTCGACACAAGTGCGAAAAACATGAAATTCGAAACGAGTGGCGATGTTTTGAAACACGACCGATCGATATGGGAGTGTTTTAAATCGACACGAGTTACGAATTTCGTTTTTGCACGTGTCTCCTACGACGTTTTTTTTAGTACAGATGGCCCTCCGAAGTTTTGGACCTGACGTAAAATGACCCACTAAAATACACCATACACCAAAAAATACACCATCGGTACTAATAAATATTTTTTCACGCTTAATTTTTTTGTTAATCGATTCCATTCGTATCCAGTACCAATAGTTTCTTAGGGGTCAACTTATAGCAATCTATAAAAAAGCCAAAATTTCAAGAAAACTGTTTTCATAGTTAAATTTACTATGGAAAGAGTGAAAGTTTAATTACATCATAATCATCATATGTCACGATAATTATACCTCCTATGCTAAATGACAATAATACTGTGTGGAAACATTAGCTACATTCATTATCTCGATTTGCGGCTTTTCTAGCCGAAAAATTTTTTTTGGTGTCATACAAGCTTTTGATCCTGAACAGAAACAGGATCGATTGGCATCAAAAAAAGGTTGTTAAATAGGACTATTTTCTCGGAACCCGTATGATTTTCCCAAAATCAGTAAACGCCAATTTTCACTAATTTAAAATCGAGGAAGGGCGTATAAGACCATTTTCGCATAGCTACTCTGGATCTGGTAGCTGCCCTCACTGACCCAAAAATAATTTTTAACCTGTCTATATATTACCTTTATATAAAAAAAGAATAATTATACTTGCAAATGAAAATATTAGGGGTTTATATACCTACCATTTGCGGGTTGTAACTCACATACCTTATTTTCTTTCTTGGTATAAACGACGTCAGTGTTCGTTTATTTCTTTTGTTCCCCACTTGAACAAAGCTGAAAACTTAAGAAAAAAAGTGTTAAAAAAATCATAAGAAATTAGATTTCACTCAAGAAAGACCAACCGACCTAACGAAATAATGGTAAAGGGTCATTCCAGGTGAAATCAACAAATCGAGTGTGCTGCATGGTTTCTGATTTGAATGAAAAAAACCGGCCAAGTGCGAGTCGGACTCGCGCGCAAAGGGTTCCGTACCATTATCAATTTATTATTAAAAAAATACAGCTAAATCA
>JALPQI010020477.1:0-27561 GCA_025490895.1 Thaumatotibia leucotreta | reverse complement strand
TCAACACAAAATAGCTCAGATCAATATAAAACTCTATCCATCACCGTACTGCATCAACCAGACGCAGATATTGTTGTAAGTACGACATTAAAGATCACTTAACACTCATCGCAGGCGTTACCTACGCGCAAATGAAAAATGATTCCAATGAGGGTAGATCGTCCGTCCATATCCGCTTCCGTGCCGCATCCATCACCGTCGGATGTTACTAGACACCCTTTTTAAATCACAGCACGAGGATAGCTCTGTGGGCTCTGTAGAACGTTCACGTGGCAGAAACCAATGCACACCTCGCGTTCTCCGACTTTGCCAAACGAGGTTGAACTTCCTGATATGAAACATTACAAAAATCTTTAAGTACTTTGAATTCAAACAATGACAAATATAAAACCTTTGTATAGCGAAACCAATTAGAGTCATATTTCTAAAACAATTAATATAAATATTCCCACATATTATATATATAGGGTGTTAGCAAAATTGTGATTCAACGTAGTAAAACATGATAATTAATGATTTTGAACATCGTTTACTAATACATAGGTACTATCGTGGGGTCAAATATAGAAACTATTTGTTTCATACAAATGATCAGAGATACTTTGATTAAAATGTAGAGGTATCGAAAAGTCGTTTTTTTCTTGATTTATATTTGGTATATTATTTTATTATACTTATAGTTTAATACAATATTTTATTGTTTACCATGAATAAACCATTTAATTTGAATTTATTGGTTTTGTTAATTAGGTATTGTTTTTTTTATACAATCTGCTATAGGTATGTACGCTTTTATGAGACATTCTTAACTACAATTTTAGAACCCATGAGTAAAACGGAAACAATACAACTAATAAACGAAGGGAGGCTCTATCATTTGAAGTATGCGCGGATTTACTACAGTGAACAATTGCGATCGAGTGGCCTGTAGTGGATAATAGCGATCATTACATGGACATCTTTTGTCAGTCCGTATGTCCCTAATTGACCAGCAGCCGTCATGACAACGGGTGGTACCAAATTGGGACTTATGCGAATTTCGATTATTATCATTCCTGTTTTCATAGATTCTAACTTATTTGAGTGTTTGTATATACTCGTATTTATAATATTTTTGTAGCAAGCAGACCTACTAACGAAACTAAAGAATAGATAACCTAGCCCGTATTTTAAAAATGCACTTCTAAAATTGTACATCGATTTAGGCCTTTTGGACGTAAAATTGTCTGGAAATTTTATAAAAGCATTTAAAGCACGTATCAAAAAATATTCTGTACCTGTAAAACGAAAGACAAAGTGAACTTACCACCAAAGGGATTACCGCGCGGATTACGCTTTCTTTTACTTTTTTTATATAATTGAGCGCTTTGAGCATGGAAGTTTTAAAGTCCTTTGCTGTTTGGCGGAGTGTTTTGCAGGCAATGACCGGGAAGGCATCGCGGTGGGATGTACTAATGTGAGGTAGTGGAGTCTGAATAATAAGTAAGTCGGTAAGAACAGATACCTATAATCTCTTATTATTTTGTGAAAATGTCCCAAGTTATATGACTGTTACAATGGACTTCAGTGTTCTTTAAAATGCTAAAACAGATGCTGGAAAGTCGGTAATTGCCTTCAAAAATCAATGAGTAAATACTATTACACATACCTTTGTGAATATTTCTCATTGCATATAAAAATAAAAGAAATCCATAAATTGATAACAATTAATGTAAACTCATCTGGTGGAACTTCGCATTTAACACAATTTGAGATGAGCAACAAATATGTGATGATATGGCTACTGAGATGAAAATGAGATATTATATAGTTACGAATGGCGAATAACTTCTCTTATAGTTATAAAAAGTTTTTCAGGCAAATACAGATAAATTAAACAAAACCGATATTTACAATATACTAAACCGTAGTAAATTTGTACATGCCACATCTAACACAACTACCTCAGCGTATGGACAGACGTAATCCGGTACTTCTGCGTCGAGTAGAAAATTGTACCGACTAACTTCCTTTGTCCGGTGACCACTCAAGGCGAATTTTTTACTATTTGGCTCAATGACTAGGAGGTATAAAGTACACTTGAGTACCTCTGTGCATGGCGAAATTATCTGACTTATAATCCTTCTAAATGTAATAGCCCTAAAATATTATCCTTTGTACCATGTACCATACTTTTTACGTTATATTTACCTATTGTCTATCTTCTGGTCAAACATTAATTTTTTCTCACTTCCATAAAAGATCTTCACTGATTCGGCTAAATAAAAATAGTTTTTTTTATTTCAATATCTAATTTTTTACCAAAAAATCTATTAATTTTGCGAATAAATTAAGACACGACCTCATAAATTGTTTTAGTTCGACGCGAGTTGCGAATTATAAATTGGATTGTGTTTCGTATAACGTTTTACATCAGTAATAATGATTTAATGACCATGGTTACCTAGTTACCTCGAACTTAACACTATGCGTCCCATGTAAAATACCTTTCTTACCTCGTGCGAGCAAATTGAAAGCAATGAAGTCGAAACCGTAAGTTCTCAATCATTCAAGTTAACGACAGTAGAGTGGAGGGTCGAAAAGTCGTGGAGATAAGAACGTGGCTCTGGATCGGGCACTTTTTGATTTAACAGGATTTTTTACGACAGTGATGGGAAGCCGTATGTATCACATAATGTTTTAGAATAAAAATATTCATACATACATATATACATAATATATACTCACGCCTGTATCCTATTAGTGTAGGCAGAAACTACAGAACGCAACATACTACGATCCTTGCATACTTCTTTCGCTTCGCTAACATCCATACATCTTTTCATACATTCTCGTCAGTTACAGTTACTGCGGACTAGTGGCCTATACTACAAAACTTTACAAGCGTACAACTCTACAAAATTGTATAAATTCACATATAAAAAGTTGATCATTTTTTAGAATTGTATGCTTGTAAAGTTTTGTGGTATAGGGGCCTGGCCTTTAATTATTTTAAGATTTGAGGAATTTGATCTAAATATCCTCTCCTCGGCCCCCTTCCAATCCTTCTATTCAAATGTTCTGAGAATAATTTTTAAATAAATGTGAAATATGGAATCATTTTTATAGAATATGGAACCTTATTTCATTTGGAAATAGTATCCCACAGTTTAAACAATTGCAAGACATTAAAATACGTGTTAAGCTAAAGTAGGTACCTATCTTTTCAAAACGGTATTTATTAAAATTATTTGTAACATTTTCTAGCTTCAACGCAGAGACTTATCCATTTTATGCTAGTTAGTCAGTCTATGTTGCGCATTCACAGGGCAACAACTTAATAATATAAAAGAGAGCGAAATTGTCGACTCTTCCGCCTAATGGCAGTCCCCTAAACTACGTGTATTTACTTTGCCTTTTTTAACGGTTGTTTTTTTTTCTAACATGTATTAAAAAAATTACGAAGGACCAACCACGACCACGGCATGAGCTATATTGGTAGGTACCTATAAATAAATAAAAAATAGTGTAGACTTTATGTATAAAAAAACCTACAGGTATTGTTGCATTGAGTTATATACTTAATGAACTCCTAGCATACATATAAAGATCATTAAAGCGGCAATTACAATTAGTCGTTCGCCTAATGCAACCGCTGAATCAGTACGATGTTGCTAAGCAACCGACAATGTTTGCATGCCGCGAACGACCCAGTGTAATTGCCGCTTACCGCCCATTAATATTACGGAGTTCAAAGTGTACAGTCGCCATCAGATATATGGTAGCGGCCGAGGTCCCCAAATAAATCGGAGCAACGGTAAATTTCAATAAATTCGTTACGTGAGAAAAGGGCAATGATTTGGGAGCGTGTAATTCGTCATAAATTTAGGAGCAGTCACTTTTCAATAAATTCGTAACGTACAAGTAGGTAAAGATATCGGAACGAACATAACTCAAAGATATCGAAGCAGCCAGGATGATCATAAAGATCGGAACATTTATAGGAAATACACCTTAAGTCTGCGTCACATAGTTTATTTTAATTTGTTACTATGTTGTCACTACTACTACTTTAAGTTGTCAATGTCAAAGATGATTTTGACGACTGTTGTGGGTGAGTAATGAGTTTTCTAGATAAAAGAGAAGTTTTCAAGCATCATTATCGAAAAATGCATAAATTCAATTTTGATTTTTTATTGATGTACCTAATCATATTAATACGGGATAAGTAGGTAAATAAAATCGTAAAGCTAGCAAATTATTTATTTGAACGGAACTAAAAAAGTATAAAGGGTGAACAGAATACCTAAAAGTCATTTGCGGATCCTATTTTACCACAGTGACAAGTCCGAGAATTGTAAATTGACTGTTTCTCCCATTGCAGGCGTCCATGGGCTACGGTTACCACTTATCATCAGACAGTGTGGTTGTTTGTGTTTCAAATATATTGCAAGAACTTTTAGCAATCAACAATAAATATCGTCTTTTTAGCGAAGCAAAATTATATATTGTCACAAAAATACGACAATTGTCGCGAAATTCCAACATAGATCGAACCTCATATCAAGAATTTACGAAAATCGTTCTAAACCTTGTGACAATTGTAACGACTTTCCGAAAGTAAAATAGTACATTACGATACAAATGTGCGAAAAAAATTAAGTGAGGTGGAACGAGTGGAGATAAATTAAAGCACGACCGAAGGGAGTGCTTTAAATCTACACGAGTTACGAATTTCCTTGTCGCACGTGTATTATTAGTGATAATTATATGTTGGTGGCAAACAGGCACACGGACCGTCCGATAGTAAGCGGTAGACGTAGCCTGCGGAGGCTTGTGACATCAGTAACAATGATATCGACGCTGGAAAGGAGAAATTGGATAAGCGACACAGTGCGTACTTTACAGGAGAAGCAAAAAACCGCCGAGATTTTCGAAAAAAAATCATTTAAATTAATCAGCAGACCAAATCAAATAATTGAAGCATTATTTATGGACATAAATATGTTTGCTATGTGATGTTTTAATTATTTAACGTATTCAAGTGTTATTTAATGATTTACTGTCGCTTAAGCAAAATGGTCGGAAAAATTAATTCAGGTAAAATTATCTAACCAACACGTTGTGTAAGAAATAAGGAAGGTAAAAAGGTCCACCCGAGACTTACATAACGAATGTATCCCGTTAAAATTATGTACCTGCCGAAGTGGCTTATTTTATATTCGGGTAAAAATATATAAATTGATAAAATAGCATAAATATATCATTAAGAAATATCCACATACTTAAAATGAGAAACTATTTTAGACTTCATAGTTTGTCATATTAATTACATGAGTAACATTCCGTGACTAGTAAACGAATTCACTTACACGTGAAAAAAGTAAAACAGTTTTAGGAATTTTTATAACATTATTCCAAAAAGTAGGTAAATAGTAAAAAGGGATATGTGAAGGGGATGGTTCATAAATAAATGTAGGTAAAAATCGATAAACGCCAATAAGTAGTTCAGATATCATAGTCAAGTAATATTGTCTAACCGTCTTCAATTTTAAATTAAAATGAAGGTAAAATTGTCCAAACGACATTAGAACATATCATACAGTCAGGTAGAAATAGCTAACCGACAAGTGAAGTTTAGTTGTTACACAGCAAAAATATCCAAGTAAAATTTAACTTGTCATGACGAATAGGTAAAATAATCCAAGATTAATTATGTTGAATTATATTTTATCTAATCTCCAATTTACTAAAAGTTGTCAAAAACCAAGTCGTTTAGTAATAAAAAATGGTCGAAAGTTCTCTAAATCACCAATGGGATAAGCGACACTAATGTTGTCAGATGGATACGAAACCTAGCTCATTCGACGCAGAAAAATTCGCCGATTCTAACGGTGTATATAACTCAATATCTTCAAAAGTGTCGCTTATCCAATTTCTCCTTTCCAGCGTCGATATTATACAATTATTGTCAAACTTGTCATTATGGCATTGTTTGTGTGTTGGGTCAATAGGGTTATTAAACAGAGATACGTTTATGCTACTGTTGCATTACTAAAATACAGGCTGGCTCATTAAAATCAGTGAGTATGGGAATGTCTGAAACTATCGGACATACGAAAATATATTCTTAGGAACCATGTCATCGATTGTAATAAACAGAAAATAATATAAACTGCATTAATATATAAAAAAAACAATCCAGCAGGGGAATCGAATCCGGTTAATAAACTTATCTGCACTATTTAGTGTAGGTCTTAAGCAGTAAATAGTAGTATTTGTTTTTAGGAACCATATCTATCACCGATTTTGATAAAAAAAAACTGCATTTATACATTAGAAAAAAAACGCGTTGAATATGTGAAAACAATGTAGGATTTTATTCATTTTAGACATCATGCTTCTTAGAAACATTTACTGTAAAAGTCTCTACATTCCCATGCTTCTTAGAGACATTTACTGTTTTCACATATTCAAAACGTTTTTTTTTTTCTAATGTATAAATGCAGTTTTTTTTATCAAAATCGATGATAGATAATTATGATTCCTAAAAACAAATACTACTTAGTATGTCACATAGTTTCAGAATTTCTCGTTAATAAAAAATAGTTTTAAGACAAAATATTATTAAATGACGTACTGACATTTCTATTACTCCCTAGGGAATTTCATTTTTCCATTACTCCCGCTATGCATGCAAGCAATGGCGCGCTTGGACAGCAAGTGTGATGAAAAGGTGACATTAACTGGCCCCCAAGATCGCCTGATTTGACAGCTCTTGATTTATTTTCTGTGGGGGTATTTAAAAGGATTTGTCTTTTCTAATTGGCCAACGAACCTTTAGCAATTAAAACAAAATACTCGAACCACGATCACTGAAATAACGCCGGAAATGTGTGAAAAAGTGATGAAAAATGCGATGAAAAGGGTTGGCATCTGCGATACTACTGGAGGTGGATATTTATCTGATTATTTTCCATGTGTAATTTGTCGACCCAAAATAATTATATTTAACCAGTGATACTTTATATTTTTTGTGTTATGTATAGAATAAAATTTCAATAATAAAGTGTGTATGTGTGTGTGTGTACTATGAATATATTCTAGATTGACTTATACCCCTTTACAACCGAAAAGTCGCGATTTGCTAACTTAATGATGAACTCTATTGACTTTTTTTTAAATTGACAATTAACTGTAAAACTGTAATTAACTGTCACGATCGTATCAACCCGGGTGTAAAGGGATACATTGTTGTACCAACAGTACTTTCAAATCCCATTGTAATCGCTGTTTAATAATACCTACTTCAATATAATTATTACTCGAACTATTCATTGCGCCACCGAGTACACGACATCTCACGAAATTTTGCTTTGCTCCTTGTTCTACCTTTGTCAATTTTGGCAATACGTCAAAACAGCGGTTAACTAGACAACTCAATTGGGTACCTTAAATTTTTCTAAGTAGCCCATATTATATTTTTTCTGGTTAGCAAACTCAAAATGAAGTTGAAAACTGTAGGTGGATTTTTTTTATTCCATTTTGTTATCCAGAAAAACATTTTTGAATTTCTCATTTGACAGAAATTTCGATTGACTAGATTAATAGAATGAATGCCTGTGCCTGCTCATGTAACGTTAATTAAAAAAAAAATAAACGTCAATCCGTCAGGTTGACATCTGACAATTTTCAAATATCGCCGCTATTATCATGACTTTGTTTGTACGCGTTATCCGCTTTAATTTTGCTATTTTCAATGACTTCCGCCTGGATTTTGTATACATGAACGATCGACAATCAGCTAATTACTTTACATACGGATTTGGACGCTTTCATGACGCTTGCACACGTATTTTGGACAACGATTCTGCTCTTCTCGACGACTCTTGAATTACCCTGACGAGTGTTTCTCCAAGTGATTTATCAAATAAAATGAGCTTAGCAAAGGTGTTTGTTAAAGCAGACACCGGAAACTTACCGGGCATGGACATGGCGATTATTTATTACAGAATATTTAAGGACTAGCGACAAGCACAACATAGCAGTGATTAGACGTGTGAAAACATTGTGTAAGTTGCTTGAACATCAAGTTGGATGTTAACCTGTTAATAATGTCTTGTCTATAACAATAACACACCTTATCCAAGTGTCATGTATCATTTTTCCTTTTTCCAGGGCTTCTAGAAGTGGTTATGGAAACAATTTGTTGCAGAAGTCACAGTCAGAAATATTTTGGAAAAGCAATATTTACCCCAAACTCAAAATGAGAAGTTATAAATTAAGAGATGTAATGACAAGTTGTTGTTAATCATTAGCAGTGGTCGGATATCCCGGTGCAACAAGGGGTGCATGGCCTCAAACATTATACTAATATGGATATACCACGGGATTCCACAAAATTACATCCAGTAAAGTTTAGTAATATTTTGTAACGCAAAATAAGTGCATGTCCAAGTACATACAAGCGTTTATTATTATGCGATTTCGACAATTATTTTAAAAGATATGTTAAAAATTTTGTTTAATATTGACCTTAGTACCAAATAGCCTTTTGGTTTTTGTGTGATATGACACGAGCCTTTGACCTATGCAACCATACAATACTTGAAAATAAATTCGAACACATAGGCATACGTGGCCCAGCGTTAAAACTAATGCTTGACTTTTTAAAGCAACGGCAACAAAGTGTAGCGGTAAATAATGGTCAACTTCTATCCGACTATGGATCTATAGATATAGGTGTTCCGCAGGGCTCTTCGTTAGCAAATCTGTTTTCTCATTCAGGTTAACGATTTGCCTAGAGCTGTAGATGGAGATATGCACTTATTCGCAGATGATGCATGTGACATCATAACATCAAATACAATTTCTACGCTCGAGGAATCAATAGCCTCCGAAGTTTCAAAACTTCAGCTATGGTTTAATGTAAATGGTCTTGTATTGAATTTAGAAAAAACTCAAGTGATGCACATTACCCTTGGCGGCAAACCTCCACGTCCACTCGCCATCAATGTAGACGGTAACAACCTCTTGCAGGTGAGCAACGCAAAGTTCCTGGGCGTGACTCTAGATTCAGCATTGAAATGGAATGTGCACATTGACGTTGTATGTGGCAAATTGTCCGGCGCATGCTTCGCTCTGAGTAGATTAGCACGAATATTATCAAGAAAACAGCTTAGATCGAGTTATTTTGCACTGTTTCACTCGACGATGTCTTACGGTCTGGAGCTTTGGGGTACAGCAGCGGAATGGCAACGAGTATTTGTACTCCAAAAACGCGCGATCCGGATAATCTCACATGTACCACATGACACACATGCTCGACCACTATTCATAAATAATAATATTATGACATTTACCTCACAATATATATTCTACATAATTAAATACGTCCGAACTAATATACACATATTTCCAACAAAATTATATAAGAGCAAAAGAATCGCTGAACAAAACAAATATACACTTGACACGACATGTTGCCGACTAGCTAAATCCTCAAAAACCATGCATATCGTTGGTCCAAGTCTGTACAACAAATTACCCGACAAGATTAAGATAATTGAAAACAATACGACATTTTACAATAAATTAAGGAAATGGTTAACTGCGCAAGCATTTTACGGTCTAGATGAATTTTTGGAAACTTAAATTATGAATAATTTGTATAATTGTATTTGGATAGTTTCTTATTTATTATTTATAATGACACTGTTGACATTAAAATTTAATTATACCTGGACATATGTAGGTATGTTATAAAATGATATAAGTTGTATTTGAATTGTGTACCCTATTTTTGACTTGTAAAATTGTAATTATATTTTACTAATAAATGAGTATGAGTATGAGTATGAATATTCTTAAATAAAAGAGTTTAGCTTTAAAAATATAAGCTTTTTACTAAGGCACAATAGGTTCCACTTCTAGAAATTGCGAACGTAAAAAAACAGAAATATCATGTAATACACGATTATTTTAATCCGTGATGAGGATGAAAACAATATCCATACCCAGCCTAAATTAAACATTTTAGGTGAGGTCTCCCGCAGATACCTCAAAATTTTATTAATTTAAAGTTAAAGAAAAATTGTATCCAACAACCACGGAATGGTACATGGTCTTCCTGAGGTCATCAATTACTAAGTTAGAAAAAATATACCTGGTTACGGATTAAACATCCTCGTGTATGTAACATAAAATCAAACATTTTTAAGCATGAAGACTTGACACACCTATGCAGACACATTAGAGTAAATATATGTATTTTATGAAAGAATTATGGCTTATTAGGTTCTATAAAGTTAAAATAGCATATAATTATTTTCTCTAGATTCTCTATTTTCAATCGATTCCTTTTCACATCTAAAATCCATTTGTATGCCGAAAAAGTCCTTTCCACATCTACGGATGTCAGTGGAGCAAATTTGTAAAGAGACACTTCATCAGGTGCGGTATTATTTGAAATTTGGTCTGCGTATTCTCTAATGTCATCCAAATCTGGATTTCGTGCCATTACTGCTTCTAATTTAATCTGTGTAGCCAAACTTGAACTCCAGTTTACAATTGTTCTAACTTCATCGAACATTTCTAAGGCTATTGTAATGTTGCGTCCCTCCAGTCTGGTTAAAGCAATTTCAATTATTTTAAAGTTTTCATTTATAAAACAAAGATCTCGTTGAATGTTTGGCAGCTGTAAAATACATTTAGCTTTTTAATTGAAACTGCTTCCGAGGATTTCAAACTACGCACGACGTCATTAATCTCTTTAAAATATTTCACATAATACGAAACGGCTGAAAGCCAAGTGCCCCACCTTGTGATCACCGGCTGGGGGGGGGGGGGGTAAAGGCCGGTTTGGGTATTTTTCTGTGAGTATTTTTACCCTACTTCAAGAATATTTTTCTCGTGATCCTGAGTCGAACAAGCCCAAACTTGTCCGAATAAAAAAAAAGTGTTTTGAACAACGGTTTGTGAAAACGCCCAAAAATTTCGTTTATGTTCGCAATTTGAGCTGCCTTTTTAGGTATAGATACCTATCTATATATTTTGTCAAACTAAACCCGGGAATTTAGGTCATATCCATATTAACTTTTCTACTTAGTATCCCCTGGTGTTGCACCGGGATATCCGACCACTGATCATTAGTAATATAAATTATACACGGTGTAATACGTTAAAACCGAATAACTTTAACAGTTTAATTCTGAAGTCGTAAGAAGGAAATTCAGGAACAGTCATCGGAACCGGTTTTTTTAGAAAAACCTCGAATTAGCCCAATATTTTAAATTGTTTTATACTCTTTACGTAGTACTCAATATTTTATGTAATGAACAACATCATATTTTTAAACTACTCCATTTACAAAGAATTTATATACCTACCGAAGAACGAAAAAGAATTAAATAAAAAAAACAGTAGTATGTAGAAAAATTCGGTATCCGATCCCTGCTCAGGAATATGCTGTTAAAGTTATTCGGTTTCATCATGTAACACCGTGTGTACCTACTCCCCAATCTCCTCATACCCCATAAGTTTAATCAATGTGTGTGTGTCTGACTGTGTCCTTAAACAAGTAAACCAATGCAGGCTTTTGTCTATAATTAAGCTTTGTAGCAGTTTGTTACATATCTTTCTCAAACCCGGTTCAGCGGTTTTGCAGTTGAAAATTTTGTTTGTGTCTTTTGTAAGTTAATGAATTGATGATTCCATTGGAATATATTAGATTTTCTTATTAGCCCTTAAATAATTCGCAATGTACATCACAAGACACATATTTTTCGATCCTCTTTTTTTTCACTAAATGACTTGCGGATGACATATGCGATGTGACCGTTAGGGCTGATTCAGACCGGAATGGCTGCGGCCGGCAGCAACCCGGCGATCCCTTTCATTGTGAAATAATTTTAGATTTCATCTGCATATTAAAAAATATCTGTGTCGCTTAAAATACTCGAAAAGGTCGCGCGGTGCCGCTGACGGCTGCACGGAGTCGCTGGCGGCGGCCGCGCGGCGCTGCTGGCAGACGCGCGGCCGGGCGGCGGCGGTTGCCTGCGGTGACGCGAGGCGGCTCGCGGCGGTCCGCCATCACTCACACCAACCGGTCGCCCATGCCAGCGGCCACAGGAGGCGGCAAGCGGCCGCTGGCGGTGACGGGAGGCGGCGAGCGACCGTCAGCGGCCTCGGCGACGACGAGTTGCGGCGGGCGGCCGCCAGCGGCAGTGAGCGAGGAAACGAGGTAGTCGCTGCCGGCCGCTGCCATTCCAGTCTGAATCGGCCCTAAACCTTTTGTAGGTACTTAAATAGTTCTAAGGACAAATAATAGGCAGGTAGTAGGTACTGCAAACAAGACAAACAATCAATAATTTAGAGTTTTATTAAATCATCCTGCAAATTCACCAAAGCACAAGCAATGATTACACTCTCGTCTAAGTATCATAATGTTTACTATGACAGCGTGTGGTTTCAAAAATTGGAACTCCCGCACTCTCCATATTAACCGCGCGGTGATTTTAATCGAAGCATTCCACTCTGAATTTTGTAGCATTCTTCATCAATCTGCAAAATAAATAAGTATTTCAATATTACACTTTTTAAATGAACACCTAAGTATTGTAACACATAATTTATTTGAACGGCAAGAACTGAATAAACCCCTGTTCTATGAATTATATCCCTGTTCCAGCTCGGTTATTGTAGTGAAAATTGGTGTTCCGTACAAAAATAGGATGAGTATGCTTTATATACCTACACTATTACATTGTATTAAACAGGATTCAATTCTTGGAATAAAACATTTTTGGAACATTTACAAAACGTAGATAGGGCTATATTTTATATTTAGATATAACATCTCAATTTATTACACATTAATATACATTTGTCAGACATAAACTTTTACTTACGTTAATATGTTCCCCACAGACATATAGTGGCATCTTTTATCTGGGCAGGTCCCTTTCCATTCGTTTCGCACCATACCTCTTTTAGAGGTTGCGGTACACACAAATATCGAAGGTCGGGAATATTTTTTACACGATGGTACAAAACATCTCATTTCGTCCGCGTAATACTTTCTGTCGTATGCATTGGAATGTTGGTTAGCCGTTGTATTTACGATAGTCGAATTCAGTGTTAGTTTCTGTTGGTGGGTGCAAGTATTCTTAAGGCAATACAAGAGTCGCCGAGAAGAGCAGCATCGTTGGCCAAAATACGTGTTCAAGTCGTCGTGAAAGCGTCCAAATCCGTATGTAAAGTAAGTAGCCGATCGTCGATCGTGCAAGTATACAAAATCCAGGCAGAAGTCATTGAAAATAGCAAAATTAAAGCGGATAACGCGTACAAACAAAGTCATGATAATAGCGGCGATGTTTGAAAATTGTCAGATGTCAACCTGACGGAATTGAAGTTTATATTTTTTTTAAATTGACGTTACATAGGCAGGCACAGGCATTAATTCTATTAATCTAGTCAATCGAAATTTCTGTCAAATGAGAGATTCAAAAATGTTTTTCTGGATAACAAAATGGAATAAAAAAAATCCACCTACAGTTTTCAACTTCATTTTGAGTTTGCTAACTAGAAAAAATATAATATGGGCTACTTAGAAAAATTTAAGGTACCCAATTTAATGATTTAGGCATAATATCTGTCCAATTTGCGAAAGAGACAGAAATATATTTGTCACGATGACAAATGTCTACTCTTTTCGAAGAACGTCACAACAAACCACTCTGTTCTAAATTCAAATTATTGACAACCTATTCAAGACGTGTGGCTGACCATAAAGAATTTAAAGCGATGTGTATATGACAATAAGGTATATTTTCCATAAATGTTGAGATATTTACGACCACCCTGACTGCTCAGATATTTCTGATTATCTCTGTGTTCCGATATTTTTGCCTAATTATACGTTACGAATTCATTGAAAAGTGGTTGCTCCTAAATTTGTGACGAATTACATGCCTCTAAATTATTGCCCTTTTTCACGTAACCAATTTATTGAAATTTTACGTTGCTCCGATTTATTTGGGGACCTCGACCGCTACCATATATCTGATGGCGACTGTACTTACATGGGTATTTGAGTAATCATTGCCGAAAAAAAAACATTTCTGTTTATATTTACAAATTACGAGTAGCTGTTATTGTTTTAATATAAAAAAACAACCTTCAAAGTTTTTTTTGATGCCTTACTTGAATTTCCAGTTAGTAATAAATATTAAAATAATTATCTTCCCATTTCTATCAAAATGTCAGATGCAGTATTGTTCAAAAGCCACCTTTGTCCACGATATGACATGTCAGGCAACACTGAGTTTTGTGTGCTACACAATAAGGTATTTTGTACAATCATGTTATGTAGGTAAAGGCTTTGTAATTCGTGGTCAGTTGACGTCATTTGTATGTGATTTTCGACAGGCTTTGACTATTTACGAAGCATTTACGTTACTGTTTGTTCATTCGAACTTAACACGTTTTTTCAATAAATTCCATAATTTATCTTCATAAAATGACTTCATTTTCTAAATAAGTACCTACAATCTACATATTTTGCAGTTTGGCCCATTACTTACATTAAAATTTTAGCAAAAATAATTAGCGTGTATATTTTTTACAAATAAGCATACGTACACTTAATAACATGATGAATCTACTTTATTATTTCACATTACATTGTGAAATTAATTTCATTGATTAGTATTAATTAAATAAATTACTTCGGTACGAGTATTCAGGCTTCCAATACACAGACCTTAATAAGAAAACATATAGGTATTTTCAATGTGTCAGCTCCAACTTATCGTCAAACCCACCGCAGCTTTAGTACAGACTACGTGGCACGGACCAATTAATACATTAAAATTATAAAATGCCCCTCAAAACTGCAGTTATACCTCAATCAAAAATTAGCCTCGTGAAACTATATAAATCCATTATTGTGTTACTTATTTTATGCGGATTTGATATCAATGTCTGGAATTTCAAGTTAATTTTTAAAATATTTCTGGTTTTATATTATGTTTTCCTTATAGCTCTTAATATTATCAGTAATTTTACTTGTTGTCCTGGACAGGAGTTATCTGTTGCATGGTCTGTCGTGGAATACACAGCTACTGTGACAGTTACCTTAGTTTTAAACAATAAAGTTGTTTCTTACTTTAAACAGTTAACTGACATCGACATTTATTTAAAAATCGGTAATAAATATTACACGAGCACCAAACGTAAAATGTTTTTGTACACCTGTGGACTTTGGTCACTTAGGTTTATATATACTATAGTATACTGGATATGGTTTCCTTATTACGAGAATTTGATTTTATTTGTAATATCGCAATTTTCTTTAATTGCTCTCGATTTGAATAGAGTATGGCGATTCGTGTTATTTGACATGGCGCGGTATCGACTGAAAATGCTTCGCTGTCGAATGGAAGAGATGAAGAATTATAATTATTTCTGTTACGTGAGCAATAATAAAACATTGAAGCAGTCGCGATTACGTTTTTGTTTACATTTGTACAAAAGCATTGCCGATGCCGTTGATGTGGTAATGCCAGAGCTACATGTAAATGTATGTAAATGATTAGCAGTTGTCTCATAAATTACTGAATCTTACTAAAATTAGGCCATGGTTAATGAAATATCAATTAACAGTAATTTGTAAGCCTCAGTTGTTCATATTTTCAGCTCTTCATCAGCATATTATGCACATTGCCCAAACTGATATTAAATGCTTTTCATATATTACTGGTTATTGAACATTTGGTGAGTATTTAAGATTATTCTCTTGATTGTTTTTTTTTTAAATGGCAGGTACTACAAGGATGTACCTACACGCTTGTAAATTCTGTGGGAGTAAGGTTCAGGACATTGTTGATCAATGAGGACTGGATACAGTAAAGTTTTTATTGTTGTTTCTCCGAGATGTGTTTATTAACAATGCAATCCCTTTACGAAATTAACTTTAACAGATCTTTCTAAGTACCTATAATGTGTCCTTGGAATTAATTAGCGGAAATCAACAAAGACGCGGTGTTTCAATTTTATGGAATTCCCTTATTATATTTTTAATTCCATCAAAGTAAATATTCAATAAGATATCAATTACAATATAGTTCTTTTGAAACGAATCTTTCACGATTTTTTCCTAATTGCAATCTTAACTTAGTATTAAGGTCGATACTTTGCCGTACTTAATATTTGTCTATAAAACGGACATCTAGGCTGGAATCTAGCCCTTGCATTAAGCAGTGTATTACTACGTGACCATTCCACGAGTCTGAAAGTTTCCTAGCGTTCACAATCTATGAAACTTGTCTATTTTCTACCCACGTATGAACCACTTAAGTGTTGTTCACATAATTATGAACGTGTAATTGGTAGAAAACAGGCAAGTTTCACAGATTGTGAATAATAGGAAACTTTCAGACTCATGGAATAGTCGCGTAGTAATAGACGGCTTAATGCAAGGGCTAGATTCCAGCCTAGATGTCAGTTTTATACATGACAGTAATGTGGCCTGCCGCGTGGTGACGGCAGTAAGAATACATTTGTCACCATCCCAACTCTTCCCGCGGGTGTCGTAAAAATCGACTAAGGGATTGAAGTGTCGCTGACCATTCTTTGAAGTTTGATGATGGGCAGCAACGTCATCAATATCATCATAGTAGACACATTACTGCGATCGCCAATCCGCTTGCCCAGCGTGGCGATTATGGGCTTCTCCTAATGCGTCTATACGCATAGTTAATAGGAGAGGCCTACGTCCAGCAGTGGACTAACATAGGCTGATGATGTGAATAGACGGCTTAATGCAAGGGCTAGATTCCAGCCTAGATGTCAGTTTTATACATGACAGTAATGTGGCCTATTTGGAATGGCACAGGAACCGCCAGCAACCGCAGGTTTTGCCGCCCTGCATGTGGTCCAGGTGACGCTGTTCATCTTCGCGCCGTGTGTGGTGGTGGAGCTGTACTCCGTCGAGGTGGAGCGCATGCGGCTGCTGCTAATGCACAAGCTCTTTGAAGACCCTGGTAAGTGAAATACGGTAAATAAATAAATATAAATATGTTGGGACATCTTACACAAATCGACCTAGTCCCACGGTAAGCTCAATTAAGGCTTGTGATGTGGGTACCAAGCGACGATATATTTAATATATACAAACATATAAATACTTAAATACATAGACAGCCATGACCAAGGAACAAATATTTGTGATAAATAAATACACAAATAATGCCCTCACCGGGATTCGAACCCGGAACCTCCAGTTTCGTAGGCAGGGTCACTACCAACTAGGCTACGGAGGCTGCCAACCGTACGGTATTTTATTAGTGTTCATGTGCAGCAGTTTATCGACTTTTATTGGTAAATTAAAAGATAAAAATATCTACCAACTTTTATTTCATTTATTTGGATAGTTTTCGATAAAGAAGAGTACAAATCAATAATGCATTTTAAGCACGGAAATGACCTCTGTCCTTGCCTTTACTCTTATCAGAAGTCCAGCGTTCGAAGGTCTCGTCACCAAAAGCCAGAAAGAAGTACTCGGTGCCGAGACCCTGATATTTCACAGCTTTTATAGCTAAATATAATAATGTTCAACATCTGCAAGTAATTCATAGCTTCAAATATCTTTTCCTAGTTAATCCTTATATTTCCTTTTGCTATATGTGCCAAGATAAACAACTGTAGCAACCAATGCTTGAAAAAATCAGGGCAAATTCACCTAAATCTGTTAAAAGTATAATTCTGTTAAAAGTAAAGGGGTTTTTTTGTCCTTCTGTAATTTGAATTGACTAGACATGTTCTTTCCGTGTACCCTTCAGATATACTATAATTTTACAGACGAGACTATGAAAGAAGACGTGAATCTATTCCTGAGGTACACAGAAGTCCGGCCGTTTAAGTACTACATGTGGCGCGTGCTGCCCGTGTCCATCGTGCTGCCGCTGGAGCTTCTCAATCTCTGCACCACATACGTCATTGTTCTTATCAATTTCACTCATCTGTACGGCTGACGTACATAACCCGCTTAGCTATAACATTAAATTATTAATTTATAAGTAACTGTGACTAAATTTTTTATTATTAAACCAACTCATCCATCGTTGGATTGAATTATTTTATTTTAACACATTGAGCGCGAGAACTCCCGAGGGGAGTTCTCTGTGGGAGGTCCATTTTCGCTACAAAGCGGAAAAATCACGGGATCGGTCACGGGATCACTCGTTCGCAATGATAGTGTTAATCATCCCGGATATTTTGGTTCTTTAGCAAATGCAAATTTAAAGTAATCAATTACGTCTCATACTCATATTGCAAGTAATTTGTGAAGCGACTGAGGAATGATTTTAAAATAAGTTTTTTCCATGTAAAACCGCGGAATATCTCTATTCTTGTAGGTCCTTACATTATGAAAATAATAAACTTTAATCAGAGTAAATATAGAAAATTTTACATGTTTATAGGTACAAGTAAAACTAAACACACACTAAAGACAATTGTAGACACATATAAACAAAAAAAAAGTAAAATTACTTAAACTAAGGTAATGCAATACATAAACATACCTGGGATAACTCGGGGCATTTATACGAAAGTGATGTAGCAAAATATTTTATCGACTAAAAATATATCGATGTTACTGTGAATGACAACATCAAAATGTTATTCGGCATAAATAAAAATTAGGTACTTACTCTTAAATTAAAATTAAAAATAAATTTAAACGGGTAGTTACGCGTTTATTTTAAAATAGTTTAAAAATATACAATTAATATTAAAATATCAATATTTAAATTATCATTTTGATTAAAATGACATCTGCATACAAGAGGCCCGATATCAGATATGACATCGAACCTCTGTACTGTAATCGAGAATGTTCAATAAGCACATCTTTTATTATAATTAAATCGACACCTTTTTAATCGATATCCAATCCCTATAACTTGCCCCCAGTTATCCCAGGTATGTACATAAATAATCACACCGATACATAAATAATCATACAATGCAATAAATAAAAATCTCTAGACACATCTTTAAGCGGATTTGATGGATTGAATGCACATTGCACTAACGATTGAACGAAGATTATTGATAGGGGTTGTTTTTTCTTTAGCATAAACTTTACCTTTATGAGCATAGTCAAAACATGCTTTTCTTTTATTACTGATTTATGTAAGTGTTAATATATTGGTATGATAACAATATTAAGATATTATATTAATCCTTGTAAGATCCTTGTGGTTAAGTACTTAGGCATAGGCAGTGTTTAGATTACTAATATTACTTGAGTCAACATAACAACTGCTAATATAGATATGAATACAATATTAGCACTAATTGACGACTAATGATGCAAATCACTGGATCGGAATCTATTAGTGACCTCGTCACTGAATTTACATAATGTACATAGAATAGATAGGTTAACGCGTCATAGCATCGGTGTGATTATTGTCCTACTTATCATTAGGTAATATATTTATTTACGGACTAAAGCTGAGCTAATGAATTGAGGCCTACATCACTATTGGAGCTTAAAATTGTTGTACAGTCCACGTTAAAGATGCAGCACCAGTCAAAACTTTAAGTTCACTCCATGATTTCGATACAAAATAGACTTTTGAGCATTTTTTTTTCAGTCTTAACAGCAAAATATTTTTTCTACCGAAGTCTTGCTGATTCCAGAGCTATTTAATATTAATTTCCCATAAAATCAGGACAATTTTATACATCGGATCCGATAATAATTTTTAGGCAAGGGAAGTTGTAATTTTTTGATCATCATTAGTATGAATATTGCGTAGGCATGACTACCAAAAGCTGCAACAGCTGCCTCAGTTCTCTGGGCTGTTCGAAAGTAAAATGGAATAGCTCTATAATTGGTCAAATATTATTCGAAATTAAGTGTGGACTTAAATTCTGGAAAAATGATAAGCGAAAAGTTCTATTTTGTTTCAAAATCGTGGTGCAAACTTATACTTCGTTTTTTTTAGCATTAGAGAGACCTTTGCAGAACGAGATATAAGGTTTTTTTTACAGGCAAATTCTGCGGTTCGAACTGTGAACACGAGTTATTAAATATCACGTATTTATTATCATGCTATATTAATACATACATTACTCAGTGTTGTGAACAGATAAGAAACATAATGTTAGTTAATTTATATTCTAAGAAGAAAAGATAAGAATTTTAATAAATTGCGATTGCATTTTTCATGGAAAGGTTGTACATTAAAAAACCTAAAGAGGCAGAATTCTCACACAATTTTAAAACGTCACTGTCACTGTCCTTCGATTTCATATTGTTGTCGGTTGTGTTTTCTATTGCTGTTAGCTTACTTAAAGATTGTTGTTATTTAGTTTTTTCGGTTTTTGTTCAATTTCGTTATTAATTGTTGATCTATTCAGATATTTTGTTTGTTGGTGCACATTTAAAATGGATGAAGTCGCAGCCGGTTCCGGCTAACGTTTTTTCATCTCTAAAGAAGAAACGACAAAAGCAAAATACTCTGACTGCCAGTGAAAATCGGATGGTGGTGAATATTTACAAATTAGTGTCAGAAATGTGCCATACTTAGAAAGGAATATCTCACTAAATCGGACCGTGTGAAAAATACTGCTAAGACTGCTGGCATATCGTTGGCTACGGTATACAACATTTTAAAAGAAAATTAGTTTTTAAACGAAATTAGATAATATAATCGATAACACTGTGGATAATTTTATTATAAACGTTGGTGGTTCCGACTCCTCGGACTCAACTCACTGACAGTGAATAAAACTATGTATGTCATCTGAGTTTTATTTTCTAATTTGTTACCAAATTCAAACTACATTAGAGCCACGGTGTTTTCACTTAGTGGAAGTAGTGAATTTGATGTAACTCATGACGTCATCGGATATCGACGCTTATCTAAAACAACTCGGTATCTCGAAATAGTCCATTTTGCAATTAACTATAAAACTAGACGCAGAATACGCTAAAGTTTATCGTGACTAAGACTCCCGTGTTCTAGTTCAAAATTTTACCACTGTGGCAGCATTGTGCCGTTATGCCATTGGTGGAGAGTCGATGCCATTTTATCTGCAAGACCGGCCATAGGCCAGTTGAACCACAGAAATTGACGCCGTCACTGCGTTTGTTTGTAGACTAACGGCACATCTCGAAATTATACAACAATAGAACTTAAAGTTTATGTAAAACAGTGGCATAATTGGAAATAGTTCAGTGGAACAGTGGTAACTTGCTGTGCAATACATAATTATTCGTGGATGGCGCATTATCCGTGAAACAGTAAGTACACGTGTCATAACTTAATAGGAAATAAGCGAGTGTTGTCGAAAATAATGAAAGTTGACTTGTTTACCTAATCGAAATGAGCTTTTATACTACATAAGATTAAGTTAATTTAGAGTATTCTATACGAATTCAGAACATGTTCATTATAATTTTGCAACTAATAATTTGATTCAAAACGAGTACAGTCACCATAAACAATAAATAACTATAGTAATGTTCAGTAATTTATAGTATTATATTTATATAATATTACTGAACATTATAGCCGACATACCGACCCGGGTATGTCGTTAAACTATTTACGTCCAAAACCACCGGTGGATGGGCAGCAGCATCCCTGTAATGCGGTGTACTAAACTGCGATCGCCAACCCGCCTGCCAAGCGTGGCGATTATGGCATATACCCCCTATGAGAAGTGCAAACAAAAAATGGCCCCGAGGTTCCGGCGACTCCCGGTGCTCTGGCTTTGGTAGCGGTCAGGGCACTAGCGGAGTCAGGGGTGCGAAGAATCTCCGGCGAAGATCCGGCTACGACCACCGACAACCTTTGGCCCTGGCAACACTTAACACGCGCACACTGCGGATAGACGAGAGATTGGCTGAGCCCGAGGAAGACCTGAGCAGGTTACGATGGGACGTTATTGGGCTATCGGAAGTCCGAAGAGAGGGTGAGGACACGATAACCCTCAAGTCCGGTAACCTGCTCTATTTCTGGGACGGCGACCAACAGTCCTAGGGAGGTGTCGGGTTCCTCGTCCACAAGTCCCTCGTGAGCAACGTGGTGAAGATCGAGAGTGTTTCGACTAGGGTCGCGTACCTTATACTCAGAGTATCCAAGCGGTACTCGTTGAAGGTCATACAGGTCTACGCTCCGACTTCTTCACACTCCGACGAAGAGGTAGAAGCTGTGTATGAGGACATATCAAAAGCCATGCACAATTAACGCGAAATTGGGCAAGCGAAACGATGATGAGCTGAGAGTGGGGCAATTTGGGGTTGGGTCTCGTAATCACCGGGATCACTTACTGGCCAGTTTTATGGAGAAGGAGGGACTCTACATGATGAACTCCTTCTTCAAGAAGCGAGAACACAGGAAGTGGACCTGGATGAGCCCAGATAGTGCAACCAAAAACGAGATTGACTTTATCATGTCGACTAAGAACCATATATTTAATGATGTCTCTGTGATCAAAGCGGTTAAAACCGGAAGCGATCACCGTCTTGTAAGGGGCATATTAAATATAAGCGTCAAGCTAGAGCGATCTCGATTGATAAAGTCTACGCTCCGACCAGCACCGGGGACAGTAGGATCGTTTCATCAAAACCTGAGCTTTTGTGTGAGATAGAGAGCTTTTACGGATAGCTGTACACATCAACAGGAAGACCGATCTCCAATTTAGCTAACAACCCACGAGCTTAATTGACTCGACACCAGAGATATACCGGACGTCAGCCCGTACGATGGCTCTCAAACAACTCAAAAACAATAAGGCACCAGGCGATAACGGAATAACAGCCGAACTCCTGAAGGCGGGTGGGAAACCAGTCCTTAGGGCCCTTCAAAATCTGTTTGATTCCGTCATCTTTAGAGGCAAAACGCCAAAGGCATGGAGCAGGGGTTTGATGGTGTTGTTCTTCAAAAAAGGTGACAACACCCTGTTGAAGAATTACAGACCCATCACACTTCTGAGCCTTTTCGTTTACTGTCTATAAGTTGTTTTCGAGAGTCATCACAAACCGTCTCACACGCAGGCTCGACGACTTCCAGCCTCCTGAACAAGCCGGTTTCAGAAAAGGTTTCAGCACCGTAGACCACATACACACGCTCCGTCAAGTTATACAAAAGACCGAGGAGTAACTTGCCCCTCTGCTTAGCGTTTGTTGACTACAAAAAGGCCTTTGATTCGATCGAGACGTGGACTGTACTACAGTCTCTCCAGCGGTGCCAAGTAGACTACCGGTACATTGAAGTGCTGTGACAACCCCGACTATGGGTGAAATTAAACAAGTGTTCTTTTACGAAATAATTTAAATATTTATTATACAAAGAGAACTTGTCACATAAATTTATATCCGTGGGTACTTTTTACCTTGCCCGTCTGGAAAAGCGTCGACCAGCCGCAACCAGCGGCGGTGGCGAACCTTCGGCGCACTCCAGCAGCCGTAACCTTGCACCCTGGAATACAAACGCAATTGTACGAAAACGCCAATATGTCAGTTCGCCTCCAGGACCGGAACTCGAAACCAATTCCATTGCAGCGAGGAGTAGGACAAGGAGATGTTATCTCTCCTAAATTGTTCACCGCTGCACTGGAAGATGTTGTCAAGGTTCTGGACTGGAGGGGATTTGGCATTAACATCAATGGCGAGTACATCACACCTTCGGTTTGCCGACGATATAGTAGTCATGGCTGAGACCATGGAGGACTTAAGTACTATGCTCGATGATCTCAGTAGAGTCTCTGAAGATGTTGGTCTTAAGATGAACATGGACAAAACGAAGATCATGTCGAACGTCCATGTGATACCAACTCCAGTGAAAGTTAGAAACTCTACACTCGAAGTTGTTGACGAATATGTATAAATAAAATAAAATAAAAATAAAAATAAAAAAAGCCTTTTATTTCTTGCAGGATTAGTACAATGTCGACAGTAAATATTCATAATATCATAATTTGTCAATGTTATCATTATTCGTCAAACTATTATTGTTATAATTAAAATTAAAAATAAATGGAACAATATTTTGCATGCGAGATTTACTGTCAAATAGATTTATATAATTATTATTTCATGTCATATTAGATTGCTATTCATCGTTAATAGTTTTTAAATGTACGTATTAATAAATTGCGAATTAAATAAAATTAAATAGGTATGTCATGTTTAGTGCATTATTTATAGCAAGAACCCCTTATCGGGTGAAGGCCTCCCCCAGAGTGTGCCAATTGGATCTGTCTTGTGCTTGTTGATCCCAACTTTCGCCAGCAATTTTAACAATGTCATCCGACCAGCGCATGCAAGGTTTGCCTCTTTTGCGTTTGCCCGACGGCCCGGGCCATTTAGTTACCTGGCTGGTCCATCTGTTGTCTGCCATTCTGGCCACATGGCCTGCCCATTTCCATTTAAGTTGTTTTGCAAAATCCAGTGCGTCTATCACATTTGTTTTTTCCCTGATTAATGTGTGTCTTATTTTCTGAATTTTCTTTACACCAGTAATGCTGCGTTCCATGCTTCTTTGACAAGTTTTTAATTTGTTATTTATTTCAAGCGAAAATTTCCAAGTTTGTGCACCGTAAGTAAGTGATGGGAGCAGGCAGGAATCCATGACTTTCTTCTTCAGCGTTATTGGTAAGTCACTCTTCTGAACTTCTTTATGGCTCCAAAATTTATTCCACGTAATTTTGGTTCTTCTTTCTACTTCCCGTTCGTGGCGTTTCCTGTCAAATGAAATTTGCTTGCCAAGGTATATAAAGTCCGGAACGTATTCAATTTCTACACCTTCGATATTTAGCGGAATTTTCGTGGTATTGGTCATGATTTTGGTCTTATTGTAGTTAATTTCCAGTCCGGTTTCTCTACTAGCTACCTGTAGTGAGCGTATCATGTATTCCATTTGCGAGAAATGTTCAGAGACGAGCACGATGTCGTCGGCGAATCTAAGGTGGTTTAGGTATTTTCCATTTATTAGTATCCCCATATGCGTCCAGTCTAATTTTCTCATTATAGACTCCAGTACTGCAATAAACAGCTTTAGAGACATAGGATCGCCTTGCCTTACGCCGCGTTCTATCCGTATGGCCGGGCCGATCGTCTCTAGATGAACTCTGCTGGTACTATCTTTATATAAGTTTTTTATGACCTTGATGTACTGAGGCTCTACATGTTGTGCTTCTAGTGCTTCCCATATAGACGAGTGAGACAGGGTGTCGAATGCTTTTTGGTAGTCCACAAAAGCGATGTAGAGTGGCCTTTGAAACTCTAGATGTTTTTCTATTAGCAGCTCTACAGTGTGAACATGATCGATGGTAGAGTATCCGCTTCTAAATCCGGCCTGTTCTACAGGTTGGTTCTTTTCGATGGCTTTACTCATTCTTCTATCCAATATTGACGAAAAAAGCTTATAAAGACTCGGTAGTAAGCTTATGGGTCGATAATTACCTATATCTTTCGGATCTCCTTTCTTGTATAATAGAATAATGTTCGACTCCGACCATTGTTTGGGTGTTGTAGCTGTTTTTAAAACCATATTGAAGAGGTGAGCTAGCGGGTGAGCTAGAATTGTCATGGCATACTTTATCGCCTCGTTGGATATTTTGTCAGGTCCTGGACTTTTTTCTAATTTCTGTTTATTTATATGTTGAATTACCTCTATTTCGTTAATTGTTTCTACCTCGTCAGTATTATAGCTTGAGAGTTGCTCAGATATATTTTCTTTTTCCGGTATTTTTTTCTGTGTAGAGTGCTCTATAAAATTTGCTTGCCTCTGTTATGATGTCGCTCCTTTTGTATTTTATTTTTCCTGAGGATTTTACTCCTTCAATCCAATTTTTCTGTACCGTCAGTTCTTTATATGCTTTTTTGATACTTCCTGATCGAGTTAGATGTTTTTTAATTACTTCTTGTCTGTGATTTCTATAGTCGTTTCTAATATATTTACTTGTGAGCTTATAAAGTGCGCTTAACTCTTTTTTCATGATAGGTGTTTTTGGTTTTGTATTTTGTAGTTCCTGTCTACGTTTTATTAACATTTTTGTGCGGTCGGTTATGACAGAGCTTTCGCGTTGATTGTTTTGCTTGGTGAGCTTTTTCAAGACTGCATTCGATGGCATTTATTATCTTGTCGTAGTAGTTTTGCACCGTAGTGTTATCGTTGTAGTCGAAGAGGTCGGGCTTTAAGTGTTCAAGTGACTCTGTATAGGTATTTATTTCATTCTTGGTTTTTAGTGAACTTTTATGAGGTTTGTTATAATTGGCTCTACTCTGCTTGTTGTTATTAAGCTTCACCGTGCCTCTAACTAGTCTATGGTCAGACGGATAAGCTGTATTAATTACTTCCATGTTAAGAAACCATTCTGCCCTGTTTGATAAAATGTAATCGATTTCGTTTTTTGTGCGACCGTCGGGTGACCTCCATGTCCATCGTCGATTATTTTTCTTTTTGAAGAAAGTGTTTAATATGGAAAATTTGTTTTCAGTCGCGAATTGAACCAATTTCTCTCCTCTCTCGTTTCGTGCGCCATAACCGTGCTGTTTAGTTACTAGGAATTCTTCGGGCTTAGGTTGGCCAATTTTAGCGTTGAAATCGCCCATGATAATGACGTTTTTTCCTGCTAATTTCAATGCTTCGTAGATTGTATCGTAGAACAGCATTATTTCGTTGTCATCCGCTGAATCTGTTGGGGCATACACTTGAATTATATCGAGTTTCAGGTTTCTAATATTTATTTTTAATAGAGCCACTCGTTCTGTTAGTCCTACAAAGCTCTCTATAGAACTTTTAAGCGATTTCTTTATAATGAAACCGACACCATGTTGTCCGGGTGTTTCTCCAATCGAGCAGAGGATAAATTCTTTATATTCTTCTATAACGCAGCCCGTTCTTCTGACCTCGCTGATGCCCATTATATCAAAATGTATGTGTTTCATTGCGTCGGAGAGTTCTATTAGTTTTTCGTGCGTAGATAGCGTTCTTAAGTTATATGTAGCGAAGTAGAGTTTCGTAGAGTCTTTTTCCGTTGAAATTTCTTTATTTTTCTTCTCTGGAGGGTTCTGGTCATTATCTTCCACGGTGACCAGCCGGGTTGGAAGATTTTGATGAGCCACGAGAGATGTGGCATTTATATTTTTTTCGAAGTTATTATTTGTTGTTTCCGCTTGGGCGGGGCGCAGTGATTGCTATGCGTTACTAGGAAATGTCCCTTGTTTCGGCGAACTCGTTTGGTTTTTCGTGGTTAAAAAATTAAGGATACCCGGTTTCAGGACAGCTTCGGGCTTATTTATTTTATTGTCGGTTGTTCGTTTTTTACCACGCGCAGGGGTCGATTCTGATGATAAAGATCGAGTCCTTTTGTTATTTGCCGTGGTTTTCTCGAGTTTTCCTAATACTATGAGTCGGTCGTACTTAATTATAGCTCTATTTCCTTTTTCTTTCTCGATTTGTACCTGCTCTAGAAGTTCTTTTCTTTTCTGCTGTACATGGTATGGGTAGTCCTCAGACATAGAGTAAGCTGTTCCTTTCAAAGATTTTCGTTTTT
>JALPQI010020476.1:0-20139 GCA_025490895.1 Thaumatotibia leucotreta | reverse complement strand
GGTCATTGTAAATATGTGTATAGTATTTATTGACGTACATTTGTAAGTTCATGAAAAGTAACGCAGCAGACAGAAAATATGTCAATCGAAAAGTTTATTAGCCCGTTATACAAAATTAACTTCGTAACACAAAAATTACGACGTTTAATTTTTTTTCATTGAATGCCTTTAATTCTGTACCAGCACGCTCGATAAAAAAATCATGACGTTCAAAGGTCACTTTACCCATTAAAATGTTAACTGACGTTGCATTCTTGTCCATCCTACTAGTAAATCTTTGTGTTTCCTTAGGTGGTGGCGAACGTGGCAGAGATAATAATAGCGGAAAGCGAGGAGGGAGCCGCGGAGCACAATGCGTGGAGCGACACCTTTATCTTGGTGGACCTACTATGTTGCGGGGCCATACTCTTCCCTGTCGTGTGGTGAGTGCAGATAACCAAACCCCGGATGACGGGAGTAAAAATGCACTTGTCACTAGTGCTTAGTTAAATATCGACTATTCTATCGACATCCATACCACTAACATTTTATGAATTAGAAATGTATTGATCAATAGTAATTTATACAACCGTACGTAATCAGAGGCATTGCGATCTAAAATTGATAAACAATAATATGTCAATAATACCTAGTCTATGGTAACAGTTACAAAAGCAAAATTAAAGTCTAAAAACCAGCTTGAATATCGTTCAAAGTTCAAAGTACACTTGTTAAGATTACTTTTACAGCCTCACGGCGAAATTATTCACAAGAAATATCAGAATGTGCAGACTAAAAAAGTTGGTGGTTTTCAATTTAAAAAATCTTATATAATTTGATATCTGGTAAAGAAGTGGAACTACTAGGGAAACATAATAAGTATAATCTATAAATTTCAAATTAAATAATCGTTCATATGGATGTCGATAGAATAGTCAATATTTCATCAAGCACTAGTGAAAAGTTGATTTTTGCACCCGTCGTCCGGGCTTTGCAGATAACAGATAAGCACTCGCGTGCTCAGCTTTCGAAGCTGATTCCTGCACCGCTCGGCCACTCGGTCTAAGACCTTCGATTCCTACCTCGGACATTGGTGATCTTGGTCGTTTTTTCTTTTGTATATGACATCCAATATTTATAATCTTTTTTTATTTTATTTGATGATTATAGCACTGGTCTCACCGCGAGCTACTAAGCTATGAACTATCGGCTATAAACACTAACAAAAGATACGCACTCCTGTGTAAAAAAAAGAGACACGGTGATACTCGCGCGGCGGTGATAGCTGATAGCTGGGCGAGTATTGCCGTGTCTCTTACGAAACTTTGGCTACCAAACGGCACTGAAGGAAGATTTGGGGTGGTGACAAATGTATTCTTACTGCCGTCACCACATGGACCAGCATATTGGATGCTCGACAGCCCGCTCGAGTCCGGTCGAGCGTCCCTTCGTAACATAACATAAAGTGTATTCATCCTTACTTGTCTTATCATGTATACAAACACTTCTTGAAAACATTATCACACTTTTCTGTGCAATTATACAATAATCATCACGTCAAATGTTTTTGCATACATAAAAAAAACTCGCAAAGTATTATAATCACTCAAAAAAGCACTGAATAATATCATTTCTGTAAAGATTTTCGTCAATAAACGCTGTTACGGTCGGATAACCCTCATGTCATCTGACATTGCGATGTCTAGATTGTCTATGTACCGTAATGTTGGCATGACATTATATCGATATTAATACTTAAAGTACAACTTGGGTAAATGCAATTAAAATAAATTGTAGTAATTTACCAAAATTGTTGTAGTTCATTTCAATACGTTTTTGATATAATATTGTACTAATTATCTTCCTGACAGACGACGCAAATCGATAATCCTCTGTTTACGTAAATAGTAAAAACATTTCATTATTTCGACATTTCTAATCACTAGTGATTGTCTTTGATCATCTTTGACATTTTGTTTGTTTACATGATAGACAAATAAGGGAATGCACTGTACTGCCGCCATCACGCAGAGGTGGAGTACGAATTTGTATATCAAGTCATTGACGAAAAGGTTTAACCAAATTGTTTTCACTGCACCTATTCGAATACGGGCCTTTTCTTCCCTGCTGGGAGGGATCAAAGTAGCACTACGTTCATAATTGATAAAAATTTGTTCAGAATTATTTGCATAAATATTAAATATGTGATATATCTTTTATTTTTCTCATAGGTGGTATGAAAAGCAGTATGTGTCACACAGTATCAAAATTATTTCGTCTTGGGCGTTAACGCTTGAATCCTGAACATTACGCTCAGGATTCCACTTTACACAATTGTGGAATCCGTCGCTCCATTCAGGATTCAATATACGCCCACGCCGGAAATATACCATTTTGATCCCTTGTGACACAATCTACTATTGTTTCAGGTCGATACGTCACTTACAAGACGCGTCGAGCACCGACGGTAAAGCCGCGATCAACTTGCGAAAACTGAAGTTGTTCAGGCACTTCTACATTATGGTCGTGTGTTACATATACTTCACTAGGTTCATCGTTTATCTGCTTAAGGTAAGCTTATTATTCCTTATTGAACTTTAGTATAATGAGACAAACTTATCTTTAACATTAGTAGGACATGAAATATTATTTTTGGCTGCCGTGTGGTGACGGCAGTAAGAATACATTTGTCACCACCCCAACTCCTCCTGCGGGTGTCGTAAAAGTCGACTAAGGGATTCAAGTGTCACTGATCATTATCTGATAAAAGATTGATGATGGGCAGCAGCGTCATCATAATGGAATGGACACATCACTGCGATCGTCAATCCACGGGCCCAGCGTGGCGATTATGGGCATTTACGTCCTAATGCGTCGATACGCATTGTTAATAAATAGGTGAGGCCTACGTCCAGCAGTGGACTATCATAGGCTGATAATAATGATGATGATGAAATATTATTATTAAGTATTCTAAAGTTATCAAATACCTTGTTATGGTAACGTATATACATACACTCTCGGTCAAATAATACGGGTCCGGCCCAGTCCCACTTAAGCCTACGTAGCAGTTTTTTTTGCCGACGTCTGCTATGCGAGTTTTGGAGCGCAGTGTGGTGTTCAAACACCTAATATGCTCCGCTAAATGTCGCGTTAGCGGACCTTCAACTTGGATTTCTAGCTCACTCTAATGAGTGACCAAGTTTAGGTACCGTAAGTTAGAACGAGCAGGATACACATGAGCCTTCATTAGTAGGCTTAGGACTTTTCATATCATATCGTGGTTCTAAAATCCTTAGAGCCGCTATGTGTAAAATTTTCGAAGTCAAAGTCAAAGTATATTGTAATATTAAATATAATGATTTATACCTACTGTCACATCGTTACTGAGTTAATTTTAATCGAACGTAATTAATTTTAAAAATCGAACTTGATTTCGTAAATAGTGTTTACGAAATTAGTTATATCAGAAACCATAAAAAAATGAGACAGGTTCAAGACAAACTAGAAAAAGTCTTAGATCGGAAATAGCGATGAAAATGGCGAAAGAATCATGTTGTTTTTTTCGAAAGTTTTGAATCTTTCGTATAAATTACATGTAACTTCCGAACAAAAAACAAAATTGACGTTACCTTTGAAGTAAATAGATTGCACTTCACGTTGACGTCACATAGAGCATAGATTAATGATTCGAATTTATAAGTATTTTATCATAATTTAAACTTTGTAGTCATCTGATATTGAGATTTATTCTGAGTAAAATGAAAAGTCACGTGTTTGTACCAGAGCCAATACATTCGGAGTATCATAATTCAATAAAATAATGCATAAAAAAAAGTATTTTACACGAAAACCCTGAAAGATGCGAAAGGTACATACAAGGTACAATCGAAGCTCCGTAACGAAAGATACTGTATTTTTGTTCTTTCGTGTTATTTTCATAGCTAATCAGAACCCCGATTTCGAAGACATTCGAAATTTGGCTTTTTCTAGTTTGTCTTTGACAATTGTCTCATTTTTGTTATGGTTTCTGATATAACTAATTTCGTAAACACTATTTATGAAATTAAGTTTGTTTTTTAAAATTAATTACGTTCGATTAAAATTAACTCAGTAACGATGTGACAGTAGGTTTAAATCATTATATTTAATATTACAATATACTTTGACTTTGACTTCGAAAATTTTACACATAGCGGCTCTAAGGATTTTAGAACCACGATATGCTATGAAAAGTCCTAAGCCTATTCATTAGGTACTGTGGGATTCTCTATTGCCTCCGAATAAAATGCGTTTCTTCGTTAATTTAGATTTATTTTCACCAGCTAAATTGTTTTACTTCTTTCACCTTTCACGTCTTACACACCACACATTCTTTCGTTCCCCATTCAAATCGTTCTCCCGTCCCTCTCGCACCGTCTACCATCCTTCTCTCACACGTACGCTCCGTTCCACTCATCTTCTTACGTTCCGATCCTACAGTACTATGCTCGTACTGATCTTTTGCTCCCTTTAATTTGTCAATGTGTTTTATTTTATTTTATTTATTAGGAGAATAAACAGAGTAAAATGTACACAATATTTTCTTATGCTAAATTATTATCAGATAAAAATGCATTTTCCTCAGTAATTTCAATGACGTTCTCTGTAATTTTGATGTCCTCTCCTGCATGTTACTTTTGGTTAATGTTAATGTACCTATCATGTATTCTGGTTGCCCTGAAAACCAGCGCCATGGCTAAAACTTTAGCTAGCGGCATATGCTGAGTGGCATCCATTTTGGTGTTGTTTTTAGTTTAAGATGTATTTTAATTTAAGTTTACCTTTTACACCAAATAAATGAATTCTATTCTATTCTACATGTCGAGTCTTCGCTTCAGTGACAGGAAGGTTGCCAATCATTTTCGACACGCCGTTCAACCTCTTTGTCTTTGAGGTGTATTGATTTAACTGTAATTTTTGTATCTGCTACTACGAGTGTTACAAAGCCCTTTGTGCATGAGTCCGATTCGGTCTTGGCCAGTTTTTTACTGACAGAGTATAGCTATTCGGTTTTCTGTCCCACAGATAACGGTGCCGTTCCAGTACTCGTGGATAGACGAGATGTCGCGCGAGCTGGCAACGTTCGTGTTCTTCGTGATGACCGGATACAAGTTCCGACCGGCCGCAGCCAACCCATACTTCACGCCCAACACTGCGGACGACGCTCTAGTGTGAGTATAGTGTGCACCAGCTGGCAACGTTCGGGTTCGTGATGACTAGACCCCGAATTGTTGTGGCGGTGACGTCACAATAGGGTGATTTGGGGAGTAAATGGAAGGGTAGAACAAAATGATACATAAATTATAAGATAAGATAATATAAGAAATGACATATTGTGTAAATGAATACGAGATTGTGTTTATTATTTTATGGTATAAATAAAGCAAACAGTTTATATCTAAGGTCAACTTTATACAGGTTTATATAGTTTGCATACATTGATAAAATGAAGTCTAATGTTTATGTATGTTCCATTTACTGAACTGGAACGAAATTATTATTCGATCGGTCAGTTTTTTGTCGAAAACTAGTAAACTTAATATTAAAAAAATAATATGGATAAATTCACTGCAATTTTTTTATTTTGAATTTAATATATAAATGAAATAGTAAATGAAATTATGTTTTCTTTGGTGAAACTATATATATTTACTGTGTACATAATTTTTTATCTTATCTTATCTTTTTATGAATCATTTTGTTCTACCGTTCGATTTACTCCCCATATCACCCTATTGTGACGTCACTGCCACAACAATCCGGGGTCTAGTGATGACCGGCTACAAGTTCCGATATCTTACTTCACAACACCGCAGACGACGCTCTAGTGTGAGTATAGTGTGCACCATCTGGCAACGTTCGTGTTCGTGATGACCGGCTACAAGTTCCGATATCTTACTTCACAACACCGCGGACGACGCGCTAGTGTGAGTATAGTGCACCAGCTGGCAACGTTCGTGTTCGTGATGACCGGCTACAAGTTCCGATATCTTACTTCACAACACCGCGGACGACGCGCTAGTGTGAGTATAGTGTGCACCAGCTGGCAACGTTCGTGTTCGTGATGAGCTACAAGTTCCGATATCTTACTTCACAACACCGCGGACGACGCGCTAGTGTGAGTATAGTGTGCACCAGCTGGCAACGTTCGTGTTCGTGATGACCGGCTACAAGTTCCGATATCTTACTTCACAACACCGCGGACGACGCGCTAGTGTGAGTATAGTGTGCACCATCTGGCAACGTTCGTGTTCGTGATGACCGGCTACAAGTTCCGATATCTTACTTCACAACACCGCGGACGACGCGCTAGTGTGCGTATAGTGTGCACCAGCTGGCAACGTTCGTGTTCGTGATGACCGGCTACAAGTTCCGATATCTTACTTCACAACACCGCGGACGACGCGCTAGTGTGAGTATAGTGTGCGCCAGCTGGCAACGTTCGTGTTCGTGATGACCGGCTACAAGTTCCGATATCTTACTTCACAACACCGCGGACGACGCGCTAGTGTGAGTATAGTGTGCACCAGCTGGCAACGTTCGTGTTCGTGATGACCGGCTACAAGTTCCGATATCTTACTTCACAACACCGCGGACGACGCGCTAGTGTGAGTATAGTGTGCACCAGCTGGCAACGTTCGTGTTCGTGATACGTTCTTATCTGTTCGTGGTTCGTTTCTATGGTTTTACGTCATTTTCATTTGTTTGTTTTGTTATGAACTAACTGTTATGTGCCTTATATCAACTCAACTAAAAATGTACTTTTTAGTACAGATGGTGCGTTTTTTAGACTCTAGTGCGCGAAGTGTGTCATTTTACGTCAGGTCCAAAACTTCGGAGGGCCATCTGCACTAAAAAACGTCGTACGAGACACGTGCAAAAACGAAATTCGTAACTCGTGTCGATTTAAAACACTCCCTGTCGGTCGTGTCTTAAAACATCTCGTTTCTAATTTCATATTTTTCGCACTTGTGTCGTAATGTACTGTATTGTATTGTGCAGTAATGTAATAAACCGCAAATAAAAAAATGTTTTTCCTTTTTTGTGTTACATACAATTATTAAGTAATCTGTATTTCAGACTGTCGGAAATCGGCGTGCTAGAGGGAGTGACCAAGATACCGCATCGCGGCGAGAGGAAGCGAGAAGACACGATGCCGCTTATGCAAGATGGATACAATTCTGACTAGCGTATGGTCTCCTAGTTAGTTCTTTACCTTATTGTCAGAGGGCGGAATTGGACGGAATTATGCAAAAGGAAACCAACCCACATGAATTTTTCATTCTAATTAACACTTAAATCACAAGAAACAAAGTCAATCTTTAAAATTACAGATTCGTGTGGATTGCTTCCCTTTTGTATAATTACGTCCAATTGCTCATAGCAAAAATCAAACGCCAATAGTGTTGGAACGTGTAATTTTATCGACATTTTCAGCTATCGATAAATTCAATGGTTAATCCAAAAAGATGCTTGTTTAGGAATGAAGGACAAATAAGTATCCTTGTTTTACTTATGACGAAAACAACTCAACAATATACCTCTAGAAATGTAAAATTCACTTAAAGCAACTAAATAATATTGCATTGATACTCACAAAACGAATAAAACACATTCACCTATAGTTATTCAAATAGTTTTGGATTAACTGTTTTTAAGAAAAATTTAATGACAATTTAATGTCATAATCTAATCAAAGAAGTCTAAATCAAATGGTCAAATTGCTAATCAAAGCGGTTAATGTAAAAGTAAAAAAAAACTGGATTTATCGATAGCTGATTGCCTTCCAACTCTATTGACGTTTGATATTTGCCTTGAGCAATTCGCCCCCTGCTTATTATAGAGACACGAGTGCTAGCAATGAAAGTCATGTCAAAACAATTAGCTAGTGTTTTAAGAAAACTATAATACACATTTTTATATCATTAGTTCCCTTGGTGATAATTTGGTAACCCGAGGGTATATCTAAATTCCATCAGATAGCCGTAGGACCTAGGTGCTCAATAATATCTGACCATATATTGTCATGGACTTTTCAGTTATTTTGAGCAACATCGCCGCTACAATATATGTTTTGGCGACTGTTCCAATAATAAACTTACGTTTTTTAAATTCATCATTAGACGTAGTTATGCAAAAAGGAACCAATGCATACGAATTTATCGTTCTGAAATAATTTGTGGTAATTAGAATAAAAAAATGTATGTGGGTTGGTTCCCTTTTGCGTAACTACGTCGATTTGCTGATGTTGAAAGCATGAAGCGGACTTTTAGAAGTTCGTCCTGGATTTAGATCTTTTTAAAATCCCTATTTTTCATCGTCATTTGTATGAAATTGACGATGAAAACGTCAACGCGATAGAGATGTTTTTTATAAGTTATTACCTACACTCGGCTTTCTGAATATACATGGTAACACACCACACAAATTCGTAATTTGCAGTGACCGGTTTTTTTGGTCCTCTCTGTGTATGTAATACAATAAATACAATAATGTTAAATAGAATTGTATTTAACACTGCGACCGGACACATGGACGTCTAACGCCGGCACAAAAATGCCCCTAAAATTAATTGTTCAATTGTGCCAAGATGGGCAGGGCATAGCGCTTTTCTTAACACCGCGCATATTTCGGCGCAACATCTTTGACAAATGGTTATAGAATATAGCCAATCAAAAGTTTGATGGACCAATCACAACTATTTTTAAATGGCGGTTTAAGTTTTTATAGGATGACATTGAAATTCATTGCCGTGATGCATTAAAGAAGGGATGACATTTGTCTACTAAAATTCAGGACCATTTTTGAAAGGCAATTTACTATGGCGTGCGGCTTCCATGTTTTATTTTTTCGTAGATTTAACACTATTGTATTAGATACACAAGATCATGTCCGTCGGGAGAATCCAAATTAACCGATCACTGTTTTTTTCCGACCCAATTATTAACTAATATTAACTACCAATAGAGCCACTATCTGACATGTTTATCCGTTTAGACTTTGAACGTTTTTATAAGTAACCTTTTTAATAGTACATTTAAATTAAAATATTAAATCAAAACAATTTTGTTACGAGTTGACATTTGGTAATAAATATTTATTTCATGGCAGTGCAAATCAATTCCAAAATATGTATTGAATAGGAATTACCTGAAACATAATAATCTTGTAAAATATAATTAATCTGTATCAAGTATTCAGCTGACAAGAACACATTGAAAATTGCGCGCTGTTTTAAAAATGTAGGTTTTATATACAATTAATCGATGCGAAAACTCTAAATAATGAGATATTATAATTTATAACTCTATGCATTCATAGTGTGATGTGGACCAAATGTGATGTGGATTCGGATTAGTACATTCAAACGTGTGGAGTATGCTTGAAAATTGAAGGCACGTGCCGTACTGCCAAGCTCCTTAATTTTCCGCACAGTTTATCTAAATTGTATATTCTGAACAGAACATACGATGTACATAAACTTTCAATAAACAACATTGTTTATTGAAACAGTAGGTACTAATATAAATATTTTCTTTTTTTCACTTCCTACAAATGAATTGAAATAATTTAATATTTTATTTATTAACACGGGGAGTCGACCGCGAACGTACTAAATAGAATATTTAAAAATTACGATTTAAATTTAGAACCCTGCGCATTAAAGGGTCGGCCATCTTGAAAGTTGGAAGTACTGCCACTGGGTTTACGCACGTTCTCATACCGTTTCATACATTTTTAATTGGTTTCATAATAAAAGTTGCTCAATATGACTTACCTGTATTCCTGTACTGTTTCAACTTTAATGAATGTACTAAATACGAAAGCGATGGGATTGTATATATGTATAGAGAATGTCTAAATGTTGTAAAATTGCCTTTTATTGATTGATTTGCAGTGGGGTACATATGGGTAACGCGAATGGAGAAGATTTTTTTTTTCATAATGATACAAGCGCGAAAATTTTAAATTCGGTCGCGTGCTATTAACGTTTGCCTAATTGTAAATATATGCTAATTTGGTATCTGTTACCGATTTTAAGCTAATTAGACGCATTTGGCGTAAATATCATGCGGTGACAATATTTTTTGTGTATTATATATTTACTGTGTTACCGTAATATATGAATTACCCTGCGGGCGTTTAGTCGTCCATTTCGCTCTAACGAGTGGTGATTGTAAGCAGGGATTGTTTTTAAATGGCAAATCGAATTCAAATCGGCGCTATACTTCCTCAATCTCGTAAATTATGGAACACTCGTTAGATGGAAAAAGCATCCGTATTCCGAGTAAAACAAAGGTGACATTTCCATGAATTGAATTACTGTGCGTTTTTGCTGGTGGTAGGACCGAGGTCCTGCACGGTCCGCCCGGATAGCTACCACCGTCTTACCCGTTAACCTGCCGCTAAATAGTTACTGTGTTCCGGTTTGGGGGTAAGATAACCGGTGTAATTACTGGCATAGAGGCAATCTAAGTCCTCAGGGTAGGCAGCGCATAGGCGATTTTTTGGTCACTATGTCCATGGGCCTCAGTTCCTGCTTTCGATCAGGTGGGTTGAGAGCTCAGTTGTCTACCTTCGTTACATAAAAAAAAACTGTGAATCCGAGGTTGTATAGCCACGAAAGGACCTACTATATTTTAGACTAAGTAATGCGGTTGTTTTCTAAAATAATTCCAAAATTATAATTTCCTATAATTAATTATAAGTCATATCACTGTCACACCACATTCCTGTCTTAACACGTTCACTGCACTAGGGATCTTTTAATCGCTGAAGAGTAAGATTAATTACGTATTAGTTTTGATTTAAATAAATGTACATAATTAATGGCTTATTCAAAACACAAAAACTCGTGTCTCATTGCATTACGAAAGTTAGTCATACAAACTATGTGGTATCTGTCTTGAAAATGTGGCGTGCAGTCAGTACAAATTTGGATAGGCAATCTATATAAAATTACCCACATATTTTTTGTCGGTTTGGTTTTGTTACTTCATTTTGCATTCCTTTACTCGGTTAGACCCGTCTTACCCGTTAATCTGCCGCTAAATACCAGTGTTTGCACTGCTGTGTTTCGGTTTGGGGGTAAGACAGCCGGTGTAATTACTGGAATAGATAGAGGCAATCCATCTAAGTCCTCAGGGTAGGCAGCGCATAGGCGATTTTTTGGGTCACTATATCCATGGGCCTCAGTTCCTGCTTTCCATCAGGTGGGCTGTGAGCTCAGTTGTCTACTTTCGTCATATAAAAAACCTCGATTTCAGTGCTCCCTGTCTATGCACGCTACTGCTTTCAACCTTTGGCAGTAGAAAATGGCAGCTTTAAAAAATATTGGCGCGTATTGTTGCTCGAACGCAAAAAATTTACATATGCAGCATTTTTAACCTGCCGAAAGTTGTTACACAAAATTGTGGCGAATATTGTGGCGTAAAATTTTGTTTTCAATCAAGCCGTTAACTAAGTACATTTTTGCAACTGTCCCATTAAGCTAATTACTGCAGATTAGATGTCTAGGCATCGGAGTTTTAAAGACATAACGTCGCGGATAGGATCATACCGCGTAGTTACCAAAACAGATAGAGTTCAAATATCAAACAATTGAAACTCAAATTGAGCCTAATTGAATTTGTTAGTTACGCGTTGCATTATCCCCGACGATAGTACGACCAGAGAGTATTCAAATTATTATTTTCCAGTCATACATTATTAAAGGTTTTACCTTTTTGACGCTACGTCAAATACAAACGCCGTCACTCACACGCCGCACCAAAAAAATGTCAAAAATGAAATTGAATTTTACGCACATGCGTGTAGGTCTATATTGCGCCTAGACTTATATATCGGTCGGTATATTGGCGTTGAACATGCGGCGTCGATATATCAGTCGTTGGCGTCCAAATGGTTAATTTTTAATAATTGTCATTTTAATAATAGTTTTTTTAATTTATGAATTCTTAGAAACGTGTTCTAATCTCGAATATGGAATTGTTAGAACGACGTAACCGTAATGATAGCATGCGTTCCTTTTAAAGTAAGTACACAAGGGAGCGCATAACCAACTTTCCTGAATACATTATAATTGTTATATTTAATCACCTACCCGTAAATGACTGATTGATAGTGCTTTGCAACAATAGATTAAAAGAAGAATAATAGAATAAAATAAATTATAGAACACAATTTATAAGCAGAACATTCTTTTCTAGATTATTCCATGGTGATCGTGAGATTTGTGAGGTCTTCGGTCTTGTTTTCGTTGTAATAAAATGAATTCATTAAATCGTATGTCACCATTTGTATATAGTAAGTAGTTGCATTAGGCCGGGATTACACCTGTGGGTTCTTACGTAAGTTATAGGGACGGAGCTATACTAAGGAATGAGATAGTTATATTCGCATCTCATTCTTTAGTATAGCTCCGACCCTATAACTTACGTAAGAACTTACAGGTGTAAGGCTGACCTTAGATAGTAAATGATAGTTTTTTAATTACATTCATAATTTTTCTTGCAATGCTTGGGTTTATTTCAAATTTAGTTAGCAGTCTAAAATTACTTGTAGTCTTGATTGGTGCGATAGTATGTCGCCGCCAGAGTCTTGTCTTATGGCACTGGTCTCACCGCTAGCTACTAAGCTATGAACTATCGCCTTTAAACACGAACAAAAGATACGCACTCCCGTGTAAATAAAAGAGACACGGTGATACTCGCCGGTCTCGCTGTGTCTCTGTTTTTTACACGGGAGTGAGTCCTTTGTTCGTGTTTATAGACTAAAGTTCATAGCTTACTAGCTCGCGGTGAGAACTCGGATTAATGTAACACAGAATCGTGCAAGTACCTTAATTGACTAAACTTATCAAGTCTTGCTGAATTTGAAATAAACCAACAAGTTTTCATATTCCGACAGCAATAATGCGAAGTCAGCAATTTTAATTCATTATTGTTAAGAGTTGTTTTCATAAAATTGTACAAAATAAATCGAAAATTGTAATAAACATGGTGTTTTTTTTCTCTCCGCCTTTAGGTTTTTGCTTAAAGGTCAGATTGCTGTGCTTTTCTAGTTTTTACCACATGTTCGAAACTAGAATGTTTTATGGTACCTAATTGTGTCGCTCTCCCTCTGATTAGTACAATACATCGCAAGTGTGTGAAATGAAAAAAAAAAATCCTAACTAGTGCGCAAAAACGAACGCACTTAGCGCACGCTTCGCGCGCGGTAATTTCTCATTTTGACGCACTTGTTATGAAAAAAATAGTCCCTTACACTTGCAAAAACTTTTTTTTAACTCGGGTGATTGTCGCCCTCGTTTCACTCGGGCTCCAACTTTCACCCTCGCCAAAAAAACGTTTTCCCGCACTAGTTAGGAAATGTACTATTTTAGTACAGGTGGTGTACTTTTTAGGCTCTAGTGCAAGAAGTGGGTCATTTTACGTCAAGTCCAAAACTTCGGAGGGCCATCTGTACTAAAAAACGTCGTACGTACGAGACACGTGCAAAAACGAAATTCGAAACGAGTGGCGATGTTTTAAAAACGACCGATAGGGAGTCATGTGTTTTGCACTTGTGTCATAATGTACTATTTTAGTACCGTTTGGTAGCCGAAGTTTCGTAACCAGCTTTGAAATGGAAATAAAATCCGAATAGGTAACTCTGGACTTATCATTACCGATTTGTAACCAGGTTTGTACCAAATCTGGCTACCAGGCGGGAAACCATAAATAAATTTCCCTTTTGGCAGCCAACTACTAAATCTGTACCCTTAACGGAATAATAATGTTGTACCCTTAACGGATTTGAACACCCGGCTGCTTTAGAACCTCCTCCTTGCATCATGCTCCTCTATATTGAGGGTCGTGATTTCCCTTCTGCATAATTTTTGCACGTATGATTTACCTCCAACTTCTACTTCCGACGGTCTGAAGAGCGATAGAGTCAAAGGCTGAGTGGATCTGAGTGCGATACCTAGATCCCAATGGTCAAAGCGTATAGTAATCTCTCTTGCGCTCTATTAGCGCGACAAATAAAGCGTCAGCGATTGGCATATTGACTACACACTCTGTCCTATGTTGTTTTGCGAATGCCTCATTCAAGTGACAACGTAATTCCCGTAGCAAAAATCAAGTCCATGAACTCATTCACGCTAAATATAGTATAATTTGACAGCATTATATTGCGAAACACGTGTGCCGAAGACTGACAACGAAAGCGGCCTCAATTAAGTTATAAAATGCGGAGACACGCCAAAAACGCTAAATACGCGTTTATTTACGCGTTCCTGAGGCGATTTGGGCACCGAAGTCTCGTGTACCGCAAATTACGGGTACCTTCGTAACTACTTACCAAAGCTCCGATTCTCGAAGGAAAACTAATTTAGTCTGCACAACCGAAGATTGAAAATAGTGTGTCACATATAGAGTTTACAGGAGATTTAGAAAATTACCGTTTGAGTGGCAAGTTGGAGACATGCCAGCGGAATCACACACCGGTTCTTTTAATTGTGCGTAAAGTGTTAAGCGAGATATTGACATACTCTGGGCGTTTCGAACACGCGGCATGCTAATTGACGGCCTTGGAATAACAATACGATGTACATTTTTTAAATGTGTGTCATTAACTTTGAAAATGGGGACGGTCACCGCCGCACTGGTCGATGATGGGTCAAAATTCTTTCGTTTTCGCGTTTCCTGTGTTTGAATAATGTAACAGTGAACTCTTTTAGAACGTGCGGTGATTTTATTTATTTTAAACACAAGCAATACTTTGGCATACCACGATAATTGCTCGTTTATCAAGACGTACGTCCAAGCCAATGCACTGCAATCACAAAGCAACGAAATTGACATCAGCTGTAACCAAGTAGGGTAAACTTCGAAATATCGACAACCGAAGTCTAGCAGTAGGTAGTACTTATATGTTACTAAACTTAGGTAGGTACTTATTTAAACATAATCGGTCAAGCATAACAATGACTGCGATGTATAATGATAGCACCAGAAAAGGAAAATACAAAACTATAGCTTGTAAGTATTTAAGCACTAGCGACCCTTCCCGACTTCGCACGGGTACTATACCTACATAAAAACCTTCCTCTTGAATTACTCTACCTACCTATTAAAAAAAATCTCATCAAAATCCGTTGCGTAGTTTTAAAGATTTAAGCGTACAAAGGGACATAGGGACAGAAAAAGTGACTTTATTTTATACTATGTAGTGATAATGTCGAAAACATACTTACATACCTATAGTTTCGTGCTCCAGTGAATTTGGGTATACGTATTTTAAGCTCCCTTATGACTGCATAGTCGCCATCAGATATATCGAAGCGGCCAGGGTGCTCAGAAAGATCTGTACAAGGAGTATTCCATGAAAACGTGTCGTAAGCGACACTGTCTTTTCAATCTTCTTCTTCTTCTACCTAGCGTTATCCCGGCCTTTGCCAGGGTCCGCTTTCCTGCTACATTTCCTCCACTTTACGCGATCCTGGGCATCTTCTACTGTAAGCCCATTCACACTCATGTCAGCCTTCACGACATCTAGCCATCGCTTCTTTGGTCTGCCGCGGGGTCGGGGGCCGTCAAGGGCTAGGTTAAGGCATATGTTTCCCACGTAATCAGGTGGCCTACGACAAACGTGACCAAACCACCGAAGACGGCATTCTTGAAGCTTCTCCGCTACGTCACGGACTCCGAGGCTACCACGGATGTACTCGTTCCGAATGCGGTCAGCACGCGTAACGCCGCACATCCATCGCAGCATCTTCATCTCTGTAACTCGAAGCTCCTGAACGTGCCTTCCGAGAACCGGCCACGCCTCGGCGCCATAGATTAGGACTGGGCGGATAATGCACTTATACACTAGCCCTTTGAGTCTAAGTGGTATTCTGCGATCGCAGATGACTCCTGTAACCTCCCGCCATTTAGACCAAGCTGCGCTAATTCGGGCTTTAATGTCGTGGTCAATGGTCCCGGACTCGTGCAGTACTGATCCCAGGTACTTGAACTTGTCTGTTTTCAGGGCAAGTTCATTCCCTATGTTGATGGGACTGGGATCTGTACTTCCGCAGGCCATGTATTCGGTCTTCGTGACATTTAGTTTCAGACCTCCGTTCTCAAGCGAGCCCTTCCACCGGTTCACTTTCCGCTCCAACGCCTGTTTGTCCTCATCTGTCAATGCGATGTCATCTGCATACATAAACAACCACGGCGGAGGATCTTGTATCTCCGCCGTGACGACATCAAGTACCACACTAAACAGAAAAGGGCTTAGGGCGGAGCCCTGGTGAACACCGACTGTGATGGGGAAGGGTTTCGTGTCGCCAACGGAGGTCCTTACTAAAGAAACCGAATCACGGTACATGTCCCGGATAATGTCAATATAGATCTGTGGCACGTTCTTAACCTTCAATGCCCACCAGATCATCTGACGAGGGATGCAATCAAAAGCCTTTTGCAGGTCAAGAAATGCCATGTAAAGGGGCTTTCTTCTATCCCTATAGGCTTCAGTCAGAGTTCTGAGGGCAAATATGGGATCAACTGTGCCACTTCCAGGACGAAATCCGTATTGACATCCCGAGACAGAGCATTCATGCCGCAGCCTCGAATCGATTATGCGTTCGAAGAGCTTCATGGTGTGACACATAACCTTAATACCTCGGTAGTTCCCACAGTCTTGTACGCTACCTTTGCCTTTAAAGATTGGCGAGATGATGCTCGATCGCCAAGCATCGGGCATCCGTCGGCTGGCTAGTATACGGTTAAAAAGGTCAGTTAACAAGTCCACACCACGATCGCCCATCGCTTTCCACTTCTTTTCAATGTCACTTCTTTTCAATGCTTGACACTGTCTTTTCAATAGTTATGAAAAATTAAATTAGTTAGCTGAGTTACGGTATAACAATAACATATCAAAGCTTTAAGATTGACAGTGTTTCCTAGCAGCTAGCATATTTTACGTAGGTTGCCCTGAAAGTTTCGGGAATCGGAAAAAATACGCATTTTAATGAAATAAAAGTACTTTTATTGTTTTTCAAAGTATTCTCCTTTGTGTTTAATACACTTTTTCATTCTCTGAAACCAGTTTTTAAAACAGTTATTGAAGTCTGAAGGGGGCGTTGACAAAATGGTGACCACGCAACCGATTCTTTATTTTCGGGAAAGTAAAAAAATCGTTGGGACTTTGGTCGGGGCTGTACGGAGGATGGTCCAGTAATTCGACGTTTTCGCCCTTCAGATAGTCGTCTGTTTTCTGAGCGGTGTGAGGGCTGGCATTATCATGGTGTAGTCTAGTACGGCGGTTAGGGTTAGTTTTTCGCAGTTCAGCAAAAACAATCGGTAAACAAACGCCTATATACCAATCGGCATTGACAGTTCTTCGATCTTCAAGAGCGATAGTCGCCACGTGACCCTATTTGGAGACAAACGTGGCTACCATTTTTTTGATCGTGCTGCGAGAACGAACAACTTTTGTCGGCTTCGGTTCGTCTTCGTAAACCCAAACTCGAGATTGGTTTTTCGATTCAGGCTCATATGCGTAAATCCATGATTCGTCACCTGACACAATACTAAAAACGGCATTTGAGCTTCCTCCATTAAATCTTTTTAAAGTTTTGCGGCACCAATTGACACGTACCGTTTTCTGGTCGTCAGATAACAAGTGAGGAATCCACCGGGAAAATAACTTCCGCACGCCCAACTCTTGTTGTAAAATAACTTGTACCTGACTCATTCCAATGCCTAAAGTCTCCTGAATCTCCCGATATGTAACATGCCTATCTTCCTTTATCAGTTGGCGAACAACATCGATGTTTTGATCGTTAACGGCCGTTTTCGGTCGACCCTCACGTACGTCATCCGCAAGAGACACACGGCCACGTTGGAATTCCGAATACCACCTGTATATGGTCGTCTTTGAAGGTGCTTCACTACTAAAAGCAATAGTTAATCGGTCTCCACATTGTTGTTGTGTTAATCCACTTTTAAAGTCATAATAAATCATTGCTCTAAAACTTTCGCGGGACAGCTCCATTTTCACCAGCGACTCAACGACTTTAAAAAACAATTGAAAATCGGACATTGTTTTTTTTTTCTAAGTGGCCAGTGTTTTCGAATAATGAGACTATGCTTGTAAGAAAGAGGTATAACACATGTCAAATATACGTTCCTAAGTATTAAATTCCCGAAATTTTCAGGGCATCCTACGTATTAGGGTAGCTACCATAGCGACACGTAAGCGAAAAAAACTTTGTTACATTTCTGACTATTAACAGGCAATTAAAATCTGGCTAACCTAATTGTCAGTAGAAACCGCACGAAATTTTCTATTTTTTTTAAGTTGCCCCTTTTTTCTACTCTATTCATGGTCACGTACTGTTCTGTCACAGTCTGAATGGGCCTTTATCATGAAAATTCACGACCACACATTCTTTTATTTTAAACAGTCAATGATACTCAACTCAAATTCAAAACTTGGACCGGTCGCCAAAAGAATTCGACACTATTCTTTCAATTTCGTTTCTAGACGTAAGGTGATATATGAATAAGAAACAATACATAGTCATTTTATGTTACGACGTTGGCCAACGGTACAGCGAGGTCAATGGTAAGCGAATACCGCATGTCAAGCTCAGACATTTTCAGGCACTGGTCTCACCGCGAGCTACTAAGCTGTGAACTATGTGCTATAAACACGAACAAAAAATACGCAATCCTGTGTAAAAAAGAGACTCGCCCGGCGGTGATAGGGATAGCTGATAGCTGGGTGAGTATCGCCGTGACTCCTTTATTTACACGGGATTGCGTATCTTTTGTTCGTGTTTGATAGTTCATAGCATAGTAGTTCGCAGTGCTTAGACAAGTAGCCAATCGCTAACGCTTAATCGTCAATCGGAAACGAAAGGCAGCTAACTGTCTTTATCACACTAATGTGAAAGAGTGACAGACAGGGAATTAAAATTACGATACCCTACTAAACGTTAGCGATTGGCAACTTGGCTAAGCATCCAGTGCCATTAATATATATTAATACATATACTAGCAACTATATAGTTACTAGATCAGCGGTGAACTGCAAATGTCGCCGTGTATCTTTTCTTTACACGGGAACGTTTATCTTTTTTTCGTTTTTAAAGGAGAGCTAGCAATCGATAACTGGCTTTTGGTGGGACCCGTGCTTTAGTTTTCTTACCTAGTTAACAACGTACTTAATCTAAAAGCACGATTTCTGTCGTAAACTTATATTTCCTTGATTAAAATTAAGCAATTCTATGATATAAATTAGCGTTGACTAAAAGACTGAAAGGAAGAACAAATAAAAAAAAATGTTTCCTAGCTTTAATCCGTATTAGAAAATATGATAAATATCATGAATATTTATAGAATAAGTACGTTAAAAGAAAGCTACGTATTTTGAACATAAATGGCCCAGCCATTTTTTAATAACTACGGGATTATTTCTTGATGAAAAATCTTTCAAAACGTTAAGCGAAAAATGGTCTACAGAGCGCAACCCAATTTTAGCTTCCACAATTAAAAAGTTGAGTAGGTATCTCGCGCGTAAGACTCGACTTGTCAAATGCAGATGACCTAGAGATGTCCGCTGCATTCTTATCTAAAGTAGGTGCTTATGTAATAGTGCAGTATCCAGCCGAAATCTACTACGAGTATGACAAGGCGATATTGGTACATCCTGGCTGCACTATTTAGTCAACAGGTCTACCTATTACTAGCAATGCACCGAAGAGAAGTTTCATAAGTTGCGAAAATTCTGTAGAGAATGTTCTTGGCAATTTAAAATTTACAAGCAATCTAATCATGCCAAAACCGTTGTACGTAGTTACATGCATTTTAAGGTATATAGGTTGATTACGGGGTCGTGATCCCAACTGTGTAAAATGTGTTAAGTGTGGTCTTTCTGAACAATGTTTCCCATGGGACCTATATGAACAAGCGTACTTTTTTTACGACTAGTAAGTTCGAGTTCTTTAATATGTATATTCTCCATACAAATTTCTTGCAAATGTGTTTACATAATTATGAAACTAGACTGGAAGTGAACACTTCCGCACCGGTCGGTATGAAATCAGTAAATTTTTTTTCGTGATATTCATTATAATGTTCC
>JALPQI010020475.1:0-17242 GCA_025490895.1 Thaumatotibia leucotreta | reverse complement strand
CAAGTAACACACGAGGGATCCTCAAAGGATCGCCTTACTGAGCCCGACCTTCGAGGGAATTGCATCCTCATCATAGAACAGAATACTTACAGATGCATATCACTAAAGGAGAAAGAGGAACTAAATGAAAGTTGGCAATGTTAGTATGCCAAGTGAATCATCTGCGAAACGTGGGTTGGCAAGTGATATACGGTAAAATGAAATTCTGTAGAAAGACATGATACCCTCAAACATACATACGCAATTACCTGCATATAGCGCAAGTTCGTATAAACTTTGTATAAATAGCTTTTTTCACTTTATCCTGTCAACGGTCACTTTACCCTGCAGAGTGATGGCAGGATAAAGTTACACAGGTGCAGTGAAAAGTCGACTAACTAGATATTATCTCCTTAACTGTTAATAATACAAGTATCATAATTTTAGTATATATAGTTATACCCTAATGGAATATTAAAATAGTACAAGTAAGAAACCAACCGTATTAATATTTTAAAATAAGCATGCCAGGATAAAGTGTGCATACTTGTTACAAACTCCGAACGTCACACTTCGAAAATCTGTCGACAAAAGACAGGTGCACCTCGTGCAGAAACCTCTCCACCAGCGACTAGAACCATACTGAAGACGTGTTTTGCTTCTATTAGGTTCTCAATAAGACTTTATATGTGTGTGTGAGGTGCAATACCGCGAACGCACAGGATATAGAGAAAATATCGCTGGACAAACTTCGAACGTAAATATTTATGTTAAAAGTAATCTAAACATCGTGTACAACGTCATATTTAATAATGTAATAGTATAGTTTCTATAAAAAATCAAGTTTCATTATCATACAACTGTAGTTAAATAATCTAAAGACCTAAACCTGGAGCAGTGTCGTGTTTGGACAAGGCAGGGTACAGTAGAAAACGGTATTCTTAATTTTTTTCTAAAAAAGTATTATATGTATAGATAAATAATGTTTTGACCTCGATGTGTATTATTAGTGTCTATCTGTAAAAAAAAAATTATATGTGCAACATACATATTTCATATACTTTGTATTCAAAAATGTAACGGCAGGGTACGATGCCACTATTTTGAGAATTACCGAGTAACGCGAGTGGTGTCACATGCGCATTGCCGACATAAAGGGACATGGGCCGAAATATTCCGTGGGTCACAGTTAGTAGACGTGATATTGAATAGGTTACTTAGGCATAAATTCGCTGAATAATGCTTCATTGCTTATAATGTCTTATGCTTGCTTAGGTAACCACAAAAGTAATTGACAGGTATAAACAAATATTTGTTTGACACTTCGTCACATTACAATTAGCTGATCTTATCTTACCTTCATTTTTCCAAACAATAGTTGCATATCGAGTGTAGCATCGACTTTTTGCCGAAGCCGTACAATTGACTCAATAGTCAATGCTAGTGCCGCATTGTGCGGTATAATGGGTAATGAACTTAAGTAATGTGGGATTAGCGTTGCGTGTCTATGTCTATCAATACGTACGTAACACTGATATCGTCAATCGTTAGAAGTCATGATCGCGGAGGAAAAAATAAGTATTGTACGACTCCGAAAAGGCCCTTAGCCTATCGTATGCTTAAGTGCACATCTGTTCCATCACAAATTGACTTCATGAAACAACCGTGAAAGTCTAGTTTTGATAGGTTTGCTTGACGCATCCTCATACGAAAGGTTAAACGATATTTTCTTAACTAGCGCGGAAAGTAAACTTTGCGCGTGCGTAAATTTCTCTTTTTAAGGCACTTGTTACGAAAAATGTCGTTTCACTCGGGCTCCAACTTACACCCTCGTCGAAAAAAAATTTTTTGCCCTTGTTTCGAAATGTACTATTGTGACATGAAAATGAATTACTAAGAGACTTTTTAAATGTTAATTTAATTTAATTTGACCATTAGCTAATCTTCCTTTATACCTACGGTATGACAATGTGTTGTGTACGTGGTAAAATTAATTAGGTGTACCTACCAACATCAAATAATTTTTAAAGATAGTTACCTAGGTATTTAATTGGTGTAGAAATAGTTTATTGTCGCCCATATTTTTTGTCGTCCATCCGAGATGAGCAGACAGATAGAAGATAGATTGCAATCAAAAGTTTTCATTACATTAACATTGCCACAGTCACACAAAAAAGGCATATTAAACGTTAATTAGCTCAGTTACAGAAACATTTCTAAATGATGAGGCGTGTCATACCGAAATTACATCACGCACCTACAAATTTGAGTTCACCTATGACACACAGACAGACAGACGTAGGAAATCTCACATTAAAGTATCATTTGCGTTTGCGCATCGCAATTATACGTTGCCAACGGCGCGGAAAAATCGTACGCAGTTTGAACAGTAGGTTTGAAGGGTTCTGTACATAACTATTTAGGTATCTCATTCCATGTAAAATATTTATCTATCGTAATAATAATCGATGACAGAATTTACTACTTATATACAGTGGACTACCGGATGCTTAACCAAATTGCCAATCGCAGTTTTCCCTCTCTGTCACTCTTTCATATTAGTGCGACAAAGACAGTTATTAGCTGCATTTCGTTTACGATTGACGATTAAGCGTTAGCGATTGGCAACTTGTCTAAGCACCCTGTAGTTGAAATTAATGAATAGGTCTATATCTACTCTAATTAAATCCATTAGTGCTATCACTAATTGAATTTAAACTTCCGTGAGACATAATAACTATAAATATAACTAAACAGTTAAAATCACGTGTATTTAAAAGTCCCTATTAGCGTGTAAAAGTTGCGTGCCTGCGTAAAAGTTCGCGGCTTGTTAGGTTGACCATAGACCCCCAAATATCATCAAAATTCGTGTCCAACGAATCTGAACCACAATCCATTACTTTAAGAATCATACTCATGAACTTCAACATCTTATACAACATCTCTAATTCGCGTATAGGTCAGTTATATATATGTTCATAAAATATGAACAAACAGCAATGACTTTGACCACCGGTGTAACTTAAATAATTGCAATAAAGTTTTCAAATTATCAGTTATGAATTGTAACAAAATGGTAGGTACTTCTTTAATACCGTGAGAGCGTAGGTATTTCAATAATCCACTTCAGTTTCAAACTTCTTTGCTGCCAAACGAATTATGCGCAGACATACTTGAACGTATGAGCTATGTTATTCCCATGGGCAATATTGGATTTTCATACATTATTACGTCCCTGTAGTAATTATTGCAATAGAAATATATTTTTTTATTTCCTTTTTTTCCCACCAGTGTGATGAAAAAAAAACATTGTCCTGTGTGCCATGGGATGGGAGGTTTTGGATTTCTTATTTACCTCCCTTAATACACAATGTACTATTGTTTGTCTGATCTCAAGATAGAGATGATGATGATGAGAGTAGATTATGGGTTATTTTTAAATACTTGAAAAAGTAATCGCTTATGTTTGGAGTTTAGTGGCAGCGATATACAGAGTGTCATGCCTTTTTGGAACTTCTTCGTTGTGTAAGAAACATTTTATTTCAAAAAACACAAGAATAAAGTACTAAGACATTAAAAATAAATTATAATAAAAAATTGCCCAAGGTCTTGCTGGGGAGGTAGAGTGCCCAGAAGGCTGGCCGCATTGCCGCGCTGGACTGCTATGCTGAGTCTTTGCGCGAAATGGCCAGCCCTCTGGTCACCCGACGCCTCTATAAGGCGCTTGGAAACGTCCTTATAGAGGCGACGCGCACCTGGCCCCCACGGCCCCAGTGTTTCAACCCCAAACGCCGCAAATATGTAGCTGCTACCGCGGGCAGCATATTTGCGACGCTTGAGGTCTTCTGCTAAAGATGCCGCCGCACCAGCACTAATGTAAGAAACTATCGTTGGTGATTGTACATTGCTAACAAATTGCAACCCTAAGCCAGTTTAGAACTGTGTCGAAATGGCAAGTTGTAAGATATTTCTTACAATCTGATTTACGAGTATAAAGTCACTTCAACATAAGTAGTTCCCGAGTATGCTTCCAATTGGTTGTCTGTAGCATGGAATTATATAACACTTCCATATATTATTATAACATAATACACATTTAATATAATTATACATATATCATAAAGCACATAAGTACAGATCATCGTCGCCTGTAGGCATAATTGTTACGGAGTCACATTCTCATAAGGCTCCTATTGCAATCATCCTGTAATGACAGGTGTACGCCGAACTATTCACTGACCATTTTAGACTCTTATTCCTATAGGCATAGAGTTAAAAATAGCGAGCCTGTTGGCTATGGGCCCGTAACAGCTATGATCGGACCGTATTAAAAAGGTTGTAACGGAGACCTCTGACCCGCTGTATCACTTACGGCTATATTGCTCAAGTGTAATTAGACTACAGGTTTGCTAGATCGTAATTAAAATTTTGGCGATTTTTGAAAAATAATTGGTAATTTAAGTAGATACTAATATGCTTACGGCACGCTGAATATTTACGAGACTGCTGATTTTAATTTCTTTCGTATATTTAACCGATTAAATTTCAAGAAAATTAAAGGAGTGTCTTAGATGTTAAATCTAAGTATCAGCATCCAGTAATGTCAAGCATAACAATATTATACATATACCTACTGTGTGACAACAGAATTGATATTTTTTGAAATGATACCTATAGATTATTAATTATTATATATAGAGATTTATGAAATAATAAAACGTATACGTATATCGTATATTACGATAAAACCCCTCAAAAGTCGTGTAAATTGAACACCATTAAAATATATTATTTTCATAGATAGTTAATAGGATGTCAAACACATAAGTGTTCAGGTTAAAATATATAACACCTTTAGTTAACCTTTTGGACCAATATCCTTCAATAGCTCTTAAGGAAATTTTATAAACATACTTACCTACTAAAAATAATTGTCCTACTTATTTTATTGTTGGCAAATCAGGCTCATCTCAACCACAGAAGTAATTGAACGGCTATGATATAAGGATCTGGATGCAAGGGTTGTTGCAATTATGCGGTCTCATTGCACACATTATTATTGTCCTAACTAAATCGGAATCTCAGTAACGAGGGTCATAAGATCATGGCGTGCGGTAGATGATCCCTGCTAGACTGCCGGCTGCCATACAATTTTAAAATCCTTCGGGTATCTTAACTATCTTTGTTGGATTATTTTTTTCTAGTTTTACAATTCGAAACTACCTAGTGCGATTTTACAATTATACTGGGGGAACTTTATATTTATACTTGTGTACCTAGATACAGAAATGTGATGTAATGTAGTTTATTATAAAGATGTAAATACTGTAAATAGATAGTCATATTTTAAGATATTTTTTACGCTTTAACGTTTAGTGTAGGTAGTTTTAAGAATTTTATACTTACACGTTTTTTATGCTATCAACATGATATTTAATTTGGAAGTTAATGCATCAAAGTGAATATTGTAGGGTTAATTTAATACGGAAATCATATAATTATTTTCCTTAACGTTACAAGTCAACTTTTGTACATAGTTCGCTATAGGTAGGAACAATTGTACACAATTATGTAGGTGGCTTAGGTGGTCAATTTTATATTAGGTTTTTCGTAACCAATGACAAATTACGAGTATGAATATTTTAATACATACTCGTAGTATTATTCTTCATACGGAACTACCATTATTAATTATGTCTTATATATGTACAATCACAGAAAACGTACCTAGTAGCTCAATGCTGAGCCGCGATAGTAATTACTAATTATAGAACTAATAGTCATCAAATTCTGTACTGGCACAATTGTAGCAAAAATGTAAAGATAATATGTATGAAAGATTTCATTTCATTTGTATGACCCAGCGGATAACATTGTTACACTTTTATTTCAATTGCCATATTAAGATGCATTGTTGTTACGTTTAAAATGACTTTAATGGTATAATTGCGATGTCATTGCTGTAAATGATATTCAAATTGACATGGGAGCAATATGGCCGTGTTTATTTCCTAAAGCTAAATGCTACAATTTTTAATAATAGCTATTTCCTAAATAACGAAAGTAACAGGATATCTCTTACACTATCAAGAAGCAAAAGGAGGTGGATGGGATACATATTTGCATTTGTTACTCTAACAAAATGGTCATTAGTGTGACGGAGACGGATGCCCGAAATTTAGGAACTGCCAGCTCAGTACGGTTAGGCCTACCCGTCGTACGCTTCTGTCATATAATAATATATTTAAATTAAATACTCCGGCATAAAACGCATCGGCGGTGCTCGATTCCGCCCATTCAGCGAACTTCGAAATACATACGCAAATTTCAAGGATTTGTCTCTGTCACCCTAATCACATCATCGCCTTCGTCGAAGTGGCAGAGACCACAAATTTTACGAATTTCGAAGTTTATGATGTGATTGAAGCCATCTATAGACGCGTTTGAGGGTGGTGCCTCGAGGACTAAAAGTAATCAACTCGCGAACCTATTAACCCGCTGGTCAGTCATATTCATATCACATGTTATTATCGAGTACCTTAATTACCTCTAAATTGGTAAGTTCGTGTCAAGAATGGAGGTCAATTGTCCAATGTGTAACCCGTGTGATGCGCATGATCGTGACCCTGTACACAGTTGCGGAACTTCATGAAGTTATTACGTACGTATCATATTTTTTTACTAGTCATTAGTGTGGTAACTATAATATACAGTCAGTACCCGGTGATAAAGTTTGCACATCGGTCTTTAGAAAGAGACAACTAATATTGCATAAACGACACATAAGTTCGAGAGGGACAACGCTCTATGAAGCCAAATCTCTTTCCAGTGACCGATGTGCAAACATTATAGCCTGGTACATACTGTACCTGTATTTATACAGGGTGGAACGGAACGTCGGTCTTTCCCGCTACCGACCGAGTCTACCAACCATTACGATGAACTTTCAGTATGGGACCAACGTCGACAACGTACATGGAAAATTGACTTTTCCATACTATTGAGCTCTAACTAATCACTCACTTTGTATGAGGGGTTAATTTTTTTAAATATTTCGATGTTGGTCCCATACTGAAAGTTCATCGTAATGGTTGGTAGACTGGGTCGGTAGCGGGAAAGATCGTCGTTCCGTTCCACCCTGTAAAAATACAGTAAGCTTACTGTAACCCTAGGCTACTTGTGAATAAGGTCAAAGTACCTACTGATAAAATTAATTCTGATTGTAAGTTTCTCACTATTTGACATTTTGAACGGGTTATACAAGAGCCCGGGTGGCTTATGATGGTCCCGTTTTATCTATTTATCGTTCTACGCGTCACTTTCGCATTTGTTATAACGTGACGGCTACGACGACAAACGATTAGACGCGGTATCATCTTAAGGTGCGGTTAAACTAAAAGAGCATTCGCTGTTCTAGCGCCCGTTCTAAGAAATCAACCAATGACGTTTTGTGTACCGATCGTATTTCGTAGAGTGGGAAGTTAGAACAGCGAATGTTCTTTTAGTTTAACCGCACCTTTAAGCCTTGGGAGTGCACCGATGACAGAAAATAAGTTGAGAATAATTTAAATTATGTTATCAGTATTGATATTATTTTTGTTAAGAATTGCCAATCCTTTGGGGTTTCACTTGACGAGTTGATACAGATCATACAGATGTGAGTAATTTAACCATCAAATGAAGTGATCGTTATCTGTTAAAAACATTGCGCTACAATCGAGAAATAGAAAATGTTCACGTGTGGCAATTTTCGAGTATTTTTTTCATTTATCCACCAACAGTAGGTACCTTCTACTTACACGACACCACTTGAACTCTATTTAGGTACTGAGAGAGTAAATGTTACTGTCAGTGACAGACAATAGGGATGTTAATACTTACGTTAATATGTTAAACATTCGTTCCTACTATTACATTGGAATACGGTATTCTGGAACACATTTATAAGTATTTTTTTGCTTTTGCTAATCAAATTATTTTCATCATAAATTATTTTTTTATCAAACTTCCAAAAAAAAAAAATCAACCGAAGGCCAGCCTGATTTCTCCAGAGTCTCCAGACAGATAACTTAGGTACATACGAGTATATAGTAGAACGTGAAGAATTGACCAGATTACATCGATGCCCAGGCATGACCAGATAACATTATGCTATAGAGCATGGTGTCTTTGGTGTCGTCGGGTCTGAGGCATTCAAGGCTCGATATGTTCGACGGGGACTACAGCAAAAAAGCTTTAGAAGTTCAACAAAATACAACTCAAAGTCATAACGGGGGTATTTTCAGGACACTTTGGGGCTTAAACTCTCTAGAGGGCAAAATTAAGTGAAACACTTCATGGAAAATACACAAAAGATCCCAATGGGTTAAAGTGTATCAGTAAGCACACCAATAAGATAAGATGGTATACGGCTTGGTATACGGTGGGGGTTCGTTTCCCGTTCTGCCCTTAGTTTGGAATATACAAACTTCAGATTATAACGCACATGTTGATTGTGCCTGCCTTTTCACTTGAGATGATTTAAATATCAATCGTTAAAAAAAATCTCATCAAGTCATATTATGTGATTTTTGATACATAATTTTCCACAATATTGGAAGTGCTTTTTTCTCTCTCAAAAGTGTTTACCAATCCGGCACTCAGTTTTCTTGGTTCCACACAAGGAACAAGAACTCAGTAGATATTTATTTACCTTCAAGCTCTGTCTCTCAAGGATACCTAGGAAGTAATGACACTTAAACATCATTTTTCAAAGAAGTCTCCAGATTAATACAAATTGTACATAATTGTGTATATTTCTCATAAACGATAATATTAATATTGTAAGTTGAATTGCCTTAGGCTGTAGCATCACTCGTGTCAGCGCCTAGGTACTTATGTGGTCTATTAAAATGCCGACTAAAATATTTTCCTTATTGCTGTTGTTTTAATAACATCGTGACGCTTTTAATTATATTTCAGTTTGGTCGAACTTTATAAAGCCTATGGTGTTTTAAATGACGCCATCATCGATATGAATAATAAATTACTGCATAGTGTGACATATAAGGTAGAAATACCGTTACCGGCATACATAACGTAGGAAAAAAGGTTAACGGAAAAAATATCTCGGGACCCTCCACTAGGATCGAAAGAGCTCGAGTCTGAGTAGAAACCATACAAAAGTGTTCAAATAAATAATCCACAACATACGATGAACATAAGGGTTTGTCCATTAATCACGCCTATTTCCAGGTCAGCCTATTTCCCCTCCAACCAATACGACGTGTAATTTAATGCCAATATAAGAAGTGCTTTTAATAATACTTGGATTTATGTACCTATACCTACTTTATGAAGCACACATGATGGAAAAACTATTTTTTTAACCAACAGCAAGATACCTAAATGCCCACGAAGTTTTAAAACTCAGTTCAGGGTTTGACGTCTGGTTATATTTAAAAAGTGGTTTTAACCAAAGTATTCATTATTTTAATTTTTTTTACTAGCTATAATGCTGTTCAGCAGAGAGTAACAAAAAATTACACGTGATTTGTCCGATGACCCCCCCTCCTCTATGGTGATAATTGGGGATTTTTTAGACCACCCCCGATACAGTATGACGTGATTAATGGACAAGCCCTAAGGACCTTGATACTTGAAATCCGCTCTTGAATCTCAACCTAGTCAACTTACGTGAAGCTCTTAATATGTCGATGTATGAAACAAATTGGTTAATTAACGACCAAGTAGGTAAATAAGGCACTGGTCTCACCGCAAGCTACGAAGCTATGAACTATCGGCTATAAACACGAACAAAAGATACGCTCTCCCGTGTAAATAAAAGAGACACGGCGCTACTCGCCCGGCGGTGATAGCTGATAGCTGGGTGAGTATAGCCGTGTCTCTTTTATTTACACGGGAGACGGGAGTGCGTATCTTTTGTTCGTGTTTATAGCCGATAGTTCATAGCTTAGTAGCCCGCGGTGAGACCAGTGTCTAAGACAGCGTATAGACGCGCGTCAATCTAATGGCTTAACAATCTGCCCGCAATTTTGACGCTCGCAATCGGGCGCAAGGTTAAGGTCATTTTAATATCACTTCAGTGTCAAATGTGTGCATCCACCTGACTGGGCCGTGTGGTGACGGCAGTAAGAATACATTTGTCATCACCCCAACTCTTCTTGCGGGTGTCGTAAGAGTCGACTAAAAGATTGAAGTGTCACTGACCATTATTTGATAAAAGATTGATGATGGGCAGCAGCGTCATCATAGTGGACACATTACTGCGATCGCCAATCCGCTTGCCCAGCGTGGCGATTATGGGCATTTACCTCCTAATGCGTCTATACGCATAGTTAATAGGAGAGGCCTACGTCCAGCAGTGGACTATCACAGGCTGATGATGATGATGATGATCCACCTGACAGCAATCGGATAGCGTATCTAGCCAACCCTTTAAATATCTATTTACATATACATACACAAATTTCTGAAATCCTCACTCATCCACGTATTTATAGATTATTTTTTATAAACAGGTAGCTCTACTCATAAAAAAAAGAAATAAGAGGATTAATAAATTTTGTTTTTTCGCTTATTACGATTGAAGTACTTAACTGTTTCATCCATGTACAGATTCGTTACCTATTTTAGCTCGCCTATATCAAAGTCATTTGTAAAAGTCTGGCAGGCACAGTTCAGATCGTAGTGCTTAAGAAATGCGGGTTAGGTTACCTAACCGGGCGACGTGATGCGCTCTCCGTGATCGAGTTTATGTTATACTTTCTCACAATATTGTACCTATTGCTCATATGAAATCCTGAAACATATATATTTTCGGTTTCAAGTCAATAGTTGCATTGCAAAAAGGTTTACTAATATGGCTGAAAATTATATATGGCATTATTTATCACTTTCCAAACTATTATTCCCATAGTTTCATTTGTCAGAATCATCACATGACAAAACAACGATACGCATACTTTCTTTCACATACTCGTAATTCGTATAATAATGTGTAATAATTCGTATATAATGTTCCAACCTAACCTAAAGGTGCATTCAGACCAAACGAGCATTCGCTGTTCTATCCCCCACTCTACGAAATCAACGAATCACGTATGTTACGTTCTTGTGTAACGATCGAATTTCGTAGAGTAGGGGGTTAGAATATCGAATGCTCGTTTGTTCTGAATGCACCTTTACCTAGTTGCCAAAGGAAAATTCAGCTTTCTAAATAAACATGCAAAAATAATTTGGTAAAAGTTCGTATGACAAATGAATGCGAAAAGTTGGTTGGTAAATGATATTCGACAAAATAAAATTATGCGAAAAGGCAGGATACCTTCCCGGGCGTCTGAGGTCGGATTCAGACCCACTTAGCTCATATAATATTCATAAACAAATTTAAATTTTCCGAAATTTTGTCACTAATTTAAGTTTTAATTGCATACGTTGCATTTTCGCCGAGGTCTTATGATCCAAGACGGGTTTAAATAATAAGTAAGATATATTAAATTACAACTATAATAACGGATTATATCACGTATATCAATTAATTCATTTAATTATAGTCACCCGTAGACCACAAACCCTGTAAAGTGTTCCAAACGTCGAGATGTAATTAAATTACCTAATTAATTATACACTCAATATAATCCGTTATTATAGAGTTATATTTCATGAATAACTTGGTATATACCTGAAGAAAATATTAGGCTATAATAAAGTAGGTTTAAAACATCAAAAATTTGGATTTTTTGGTTCAATTATATACGTACAAATAGGAAACAATCACTCGAAATTTTAAAGGTTTGATGTTCTCGACCCCCGATTTTTAAACAAGTTCAAAACATGTATCAGTCGAGTTGAGAACCTCATTTGTTTTCAATACCACTATTTATTTGTATGTTAAATAAATAAATAAATAAATATCTTGGGACATCTTACACAAATCGACCTAGTCCCACGGTAAACTCAATTTAGGCTTGTAATGTGGGTACCAGGCGACGTTATATATAATAGATAGATACTTACATAAATACATAGACAGCCATGACCAAGGAACAAACATTTGTGATAAATAAATACACAAAGAATGCCCTCGCCGGGATTCGAACCCGGAACCTCCAGCTTCGTAGGCAGGGTCACTACCAACTACATGTTTGTTTACTCGATATCTCCGAGACTCGTGAACTGATTAATCGTAAAAGTTATCCTTTTAATCGAACAGGTTTCCCCGTAATGGTCCCGCTGGCACCAGGTCGGGGTCTGGTGATGGGATCTTAGAGAAATCGGTTGAAGACGATTTTTTTTAATTTGGTGATTATTCGATCGAGCTGACCGATTTGCAAACGAAGGTAGCTAGATAATAATCGGCAGACGAAGCCCGAGATGTCATTGATATCGCTGATTGCAGACGCCAACAGATAACTCCGCCAAGATGAGCGGTATGCGGGCTTTAGAAGTGAAATTATCAAGTGCCTACGCGGAATTCAATTGTGTCAGCGTAAAAGATCCACTTATCATCGGAGGGGGTCAAAGATTCGACTTGACTTGAAGATTTGATTTGATTTTATACTTTGTAATGGAGTTTATTGATTTGTGAAGAATGTTAATGGATTAAAAGCTTGTAAAAAACGTTTTTAAGCTTCTCTTTTATTTAAATTTCCCTGTTTGGTATTGCGTATGCCAAAAACATTGAAAGTTAAAATGATTCATGAAGCTTACGAAGCTTGAGGTTCCGGGTTCGAATCCCAGCGAGGGCATTTATTTGTGGGTGTATCACAAATATTTGTTTCTCGGTCATGGTTGTTTTCTATCGCATATTATTATGTAAGTATGGATGTAGAAATAGTGGGACTACATCGATGATGAGGTGGGATGTTGATGAAGGCACTAGCCGCCTTGGTGTTGGTCCCTTTCAGTAAATTATTTAGAGATATTTTATTTTTAGTATATTTTCAAGATAACCTTTTTTTAATTAAAGGTTCTAAACAATGAAGGTTATTCTATACTTGTATTTAAATGTATACAATATAAAAGAATTAAATCAGTTCATATTAAGGAGGTAACGATTTATATACCGTGTTTTTTTGAATTCCGTTAAATTTAACAGACGGCCCACGTCAAAATAAGTAACATTAAGATGTAATAAAGGTTGCAATACATTTGTTCAGTCATTAAACTTATTTTTTGAATACCTAACTCAATACTGTCAGAACTCAATAGTGTCAATAGTGTCTTAACTCTTACTGCTAAGAAACTAGTGTTTCTTAGAGAAATTGATTATTTTTGACCTTAATAAGCTTTACTTTAATTTAAAGGAAATCAACAAAAACACGGTGTATAGGTACTTGGTTAGTCCGGGGGACACATTCAATATTTTTCACCAAACGTTTTGATTGGTGTTATTGGTAGAGTTAAGTAGTCCTGCTCTATCAATAACACCAAAACGTTAAATATACTGATTCTTTTATTTTATATTTTTGGTGGTTGACACGTTAATGTTTGAAGGGCGATTGCTATCGTGTAACATACTTTCAGCATATCGGCGCACTGCTCAGACTACTAATTAAATGATGTTATTAGGGTCAAAATTCTTTTCATTGTCTTATTTTGTGTCCCTAAAAAACGTGACGTAAAACTTGGTGATTTTTGTATGAGAGATGTCAGATGATGTTTTATTTTCAATTTCCGATGTATGGATTAAAATCTTGCGTGAAAAAAATGCAAGTGCATCGGAAATTTTTAATATGCCTACTGAGTCGAAACGACAACTTAAAGAGTGGTGTGAAACAAACAACGAACATAATTTTGACCCATTTTTATAAAAGCCTATTCAATAATTAATTTATAATGTGCATAAACATCAATATAAATCATATATAAATCACATCATATAAATATAATGTGCCGAAACTGCTGGACAAAGGCCTCACTCAATCTTCGCTCCTGCGTCATCCGCATCTAGCGTATGCTTTAATATGCATTAGTGATCAAAATCAAAAGTCTAAAACCTTTTTATTACATACATAAAACTAACTAACGTGACTAACACTATTAGTAATCTTGAATAGTTTTCGTCACTGGCGTTATTTTTACATGTCCTTATAAAAGACATCAACGAGGCTCACAAATCTCACAATGTAGAAATGGTATTAAGTACCGTAATATTCCGTTAAAAATAATAGTTTTCATCACACTTGCTGTTTAAGCGCGCGCGTCATTGCTTGCATGCGTAGTAATATAAATACCAGTACGTCATTTAATAATATTTTGTCTTAAAACTTATTTTTTTATCGGCAAGTGTGCTTAAAAACATTGTATGCATCACGGTCGGTAAGCGGAATACTAACTCGAGTCATTAAAACAACTATATTACGGCCAACTATATTATACGCCATTTGTTACGGGTTGACAAGGGATTCAATAACATTCGCGAGCAAATTATCAATACCTATACATATTTATTAACTAAAACTAAAACTATGCAAGTGTGGGCGCCAGGAAGGTTTCCGTCAGATGGAAGACTCGGCACACTTCCAAGCCGTAACCCGATGAGTACAGTCAGTACGTAGATATAGCTCAGTCGAAGGGCTTACAATCAATAACTGCCTCACACCGAAAAGGGCATGTCCTTAAGCTAAAACAAATACGTACCTAATCAATTTTACACATTGATTCAAAAATAAAAAGCTAACGGTCATTTGACATAACTGTGAATTTCCTTAAGGCTAACGACTTACCCCTTTGCTTTGTTGTATCTGCACTCACAATTTACAAATAAAAATATGACTTCCACAAAACAGAAATTTATATGGCCCGACTATATTAAATATCGCAACTTAATTTCCGAATAATTTCTATGACATTTGCACCTTGAGATACGTGCACATCCACCTCGGTGGCCGTTGTCTCTCACAGTCCCCGTTTATTTTTATTTTTCTTGAATTGACCGCAAATAGTTACGATAAATATTAACAAAGAGTATTCAAAACTACCTTTTAAAACCTACAAATAAATAAAGAAAAAGTTAAGTCCGCTGGGATTTGAACCACAAATTATATAGTTATACCACATTTTAACACTCTCGTTAGTAATTCCGTACTTACCTTCCTTGATGCACAATGTACGCTTTCGGAAACGTTAAATCAACCTCCTTCGTTTGAAATACTGCTTTAAATAACAACCCAGATGTATGAAGAAGTGTTAGGTACTGTAGAGTTCCTAAAGAGATTATAATATGTATTAATCGCTATCAATTAAAATTAAAAGTAACTTAAAAACAAAAAAAATATATATATACTAAGAAAATAAACCGCCCATCGTCGTTCCTAGTGCAAAAGTGCCCATAACACTCACATTTCATCTTACCGCTTTTCACATCACCACAGCGTTTCCGCATTGAATATATTATTATTAAAGCCATTTATTTCCCATTACAAAATTTACAAAACGTCCCGTTCAAAAATCCCGTCAAAAAATATTGATTAAAATTGTAATATAGAATAATGTTTAGGTATAGGAACCCCTAATGGAGATTTTAATTTTCCTCTATCTTGAGATATACCCATTAATTCAGTTTGTTCATGGCAACTTTTTAATGTCGTTCCTAAACACATAATATAAACGTAATTTTTTTCAAAGAGTAAGTAACAGTAGGATGCCAAAATGGGTGCATATTTTAGGAAAAAATCAACTTGTTTATAGTAGCGAATCGTATTAGCTACTATTAACTAGACCCCAAATTATTTCATTACTTTTATGAACTCAGTTTACAAAAATGTCACAATATACCATATTATGCAAGTTCTAAAAACATGTAAGTACCTACTAATACTATAATACCAAAAAGCTCACCACCTGAAAAGCTGATCATCTTACGAGTATTACAGTTCACTGCTGGACGTAGGCCTCACCTATTACTTATACTCGTACGTATGGACGCATTAGGGTGAAGACACATATATCAGCATGCTTAAGCATTTTGACTTAAGAAATTGGCCGTTTAGTATGAAACGCATAAGCATGCATAGGCGTGCGGAAAGCTAGACGCGGTTCCATACTTGTCATAACTGACATTTTCTATAGATAAAATGCGTACGCATGCTGATAAATGTGTCTTCAGCCTTAGGGAGTAATGCCCGTCAAAGACGTCAAATCCATATTTGGGTCATACAGCGTTCACGAAAACGGGCGTCTTTCCTGTAGACATTGCAAAAGTTAACGGTTCTGGGTCAGGTTTTGACCATATTATTATAATTCTTAAGAACCAAAAGCCACCTATCGGCTTGGATTCGTCCAAAAAGAAAATTACAGTTCTAGATCACTTAACTTTCACATGTCCACAGAAAAGATTTATAACTTAACTCATACAAAAAATCTGTATGACCCATTTGTTTAAGTATTTTAGATTCGACCGTGTGGTGACGGCAGAAAAAATACATTTGTCACCACCCCAACTCCTCCTGCGGGTGTCGTAAGAGTTGACTAAGGGATTGAAGTGTCACTTCACTGACCCTATTTGATTAAAGATTGATGATTACTGCGATCGCCAATCCGCTTGCCCAGCGTGGCGATTATGGGCATTTGCCTCCTAATGCGTCTATACGCATGGTTAATAGGAGAGGCCTACGTCCGGCAGTGGACTGTCATGGGCTGATGATGATGATGATGATGATTTTAGATTCTGCTGATGATTGGTATACAAGCTTACTTGAGCTTACGAAGAGCTCATGTATTGTAAGCTTGTGTACCAATCGTAAGCTTGTAAAACCATCCCCTCGCGCACGCTGCGCTCGCGCACCCTCGTTGCCATGGCGACGCGCATATAAGCGCGCGCCGGCGCCGCTGCGCACAGTTCGCGACGCTAGCCCGTACGCACACGGTGAGTTTACCGATTTTGTGTTATTTACAGTGGCTGATGTGGATTTTTGTGATTTTTTATATGGTTGTTAAAGCTTATACACGCCTAAGTGATCGAATTCCAGGGAAGCGTCTAGTTAATCAAAGATATTCGTTTTTTTGAAAATTTTTCAAAAGGGTCTTACTCGATAGCATTAAAAATTATATCATTCGATATTCGGTTATAAAAGCTTAAGAAAATAGGTACATCAATTTGGATTATACGCGGTTTATCAAAAAGCTTAAGAAAATAAGTTTAATCTTTAATTCACTAATCAGTTGGTATCCATTTATCTTTTCACCAATCTTTTTCAAAATGTAATTATTCAAACGTAAAATATTCAATTTATGAAAAGTAATGAAAGTTATCTTTTTC
>JALPQI010020474.1:0-14529 GCA_025490895.1 Thaumatotibia leucotreta | reverse complement strand
GTAGTTTTATATATTTTTTATTTTTTACAAACAAAAAACCACTGAACTCTAATTTGTTTCTGAATACCATAGATTAATCCAAATTTTAAAATTCTTAAGTCATTCTGACTCATTCTGATATCTCATGGACAATACTGAATAAAAATATCTGTTATACTTAAGTAAAATTTTATTTATAAATTCTTTACAGGTCAGCCAGTGGTACGAGGACTTCAAAAAAGATTACTCAGAGTTATGGAAGATATCCGAAGACGCAATGAAGGAGATCCAACATTTCGCCGCCAACCCGCCTGATTTAAGCCACATGAATCACCCAATACACCCAATTCGTAAATTTAAGAAATAGGCTTTGTATAAAAGAAGAAACTTGGGATGAAAGACAAATGCATTGCTAGATCCGGATGATGTGTGATAGAAGTGATATTTTTCGAGATTCCTTGCAACGAACGATCTTCACTTGGTAGTCTTGGTTCCGTTACCACATTACAAAAAATGTAAGGAACAGTGAGACTAAAGGCCTTCAGAAACACAATGTTACTAAACAATTTATAACTTTCAAAGCCTACTTATGTATGAGTTGATTATCCAATTTATCCATAGTCATACGAGTATGATATCGTTGTGCCATTATTCCTATACAATCAAGTAAAATGTCTTCTTTCCCAAGTTTTCACTCATAACTAAGTATTAAAAAGAGCATTTTACAAAAGCCACGTTATCCGGAGCCAGAGACACACCGCCTCATGTATCCAAGACAGGCGTTAGAACAGCATTCCGAGTGGTTTATGCACTGTAAATAAATTAAGAATATAAATTATATTTAAGTAAACGTGGCGTCGTATTATTTATTTTCACGTTATGACAGTAAAAACTTCAAATGGCAGCGAGTGACATAATTCTAAAAACTGCAAGACAAAACAATATCTAAACAAAAATGGCCACTTCAAGAGAAGCCGGTATAGGGCATCGGGATGATATGGCATTTTCAAGAATAGAAAATAGGAAAAATAATAAAAATGCTAAAATTCTAACCGTTCAATTTCTTTTGAGATGTCCTTATTTATGAGAGAGGGGTACTTACGAATGATCCTATTTCAGCACATTGCCGAGTGTTATTTTCTTCAGTTTTATCGTTAACGGCAGCTACGTCCAAGACCTCTGGAATCTCCGAAACGACGTCAATTTTGTTGTCCTCCTTCGGCACAGGAACATCCTTAGTGGAAATGTCTTCACTTATCCTAATACTGTTAGCGTTATTTTCCACAAGGAATAGTACAACCAGGACAAAGGCAAGTTTCCAAATGCAATGCATGTTTGCGGTTGTTTGGTAGACTGCGGTTGCGATGCGTTGCCCAGCATTTATATTTTATTTATGGCTGATATACGCCCAGGGTGAGGTGACGACACATTTGTGAGCTCATGCGTACAAACCCTACGTTTTGGTCTTCGAGCCAAGCAATAATAGTCTCTATGTTAACGGGTTAAGGACTTGGGTATTTTACAGATCAATCAGTGGAGCTGTGCCCGCATTTAGTATTGTAGATAAGGTATTGCCCTAGTAAACAGATTTAACAGGGCGATTTATTTTGTCTGTCATTAAAGAGTTAAGATGACTCAGCTAAGTACCCCTATAGAACTGCAACTATTATCTGTTTTCTAAATATCCAAGGGCAGTGAAATTACATGTGACTATGTAGGACGTCTGAATAAGCATTGGCTTTTTGTTGATATAAAATTATTATATCGACATTTAGTGCCTCAGAAAAACCTTAAACTTCTTACACATAGTTACAGTGTGTAATTCTAATATTGGTGATAAATTAAACCAGGCATGAGATTAATTAGCGTAATCATGGATCTAGTTGTTTTTTTAAGTTACACATACCTAATTATGACTCAGGGGATTTTTTTAAATTTCGGAGCAGCAATTTAGGTAGCTACGAATATTTGTTAATTGAAATTAGCTGTCAACGAGCGTTTAACTTGAGTGTGTTTGTCTACATCGCGCGCCGAATTATTTTGTAAGGATAATTTAGTGCTTTAATTTTAAGTAAAAGTTATCTAATTATTATGTCCTAAACTAACAACAGTTAAGAGCTTCGCCCGTATTAGAATTACACCCGGTATATACACTTTCCTGTTGCTTGTTAAAATAGTTAACAATTTTGAGAATAGATTATTTGAATGTATCACTCATGAACATAACTCATTACTTTTTGTATTAATCAGACATTTTTATTGCCGAAACCGGAAATTTAGTTCAACCATCGTATACGGTTTACGATATACTATTGCTGAGTATAGGGTTCCGTATCCGTAGTTATTCAAAAACGGCGGGGCCGATTATGTTCGAAATAGTTTTATTTTAAAGTATTGTATAAGCCCACTCGGTGATTTTTTTCATATTTTTTGACCAACGGATCAAAAGTTAGACACATTTCTTTTTTCTTCTGGAGCGATTATGTCCGAAAATATTGACATTACATAAAAAAAAATATTTATGACCATTATTCTTTTTAAGAGACCTATTCAATGATACCCCACCCCACAGTCCCCACACTATAGGATAACAGCAAATAAAACAATCATCCCCACTTCACCAGTTGGAGAGGTACCCGAAAAAAAAATAGTTATTTGTTATACAAGGGTGCAAAGTTGTATTTTACCCGCGAGTATGATATTGAAACACGAGCAAGCGAACGGCTTCTATAGTTGAACCACGAGCGAAGCGAGTGGTTCTAAAATAGAATCCTGAGCGCAGCGAGTGTTTTAACATACGAGAAGTAAAATACATTTGCACCCGTGTGCAACACAAAACTTTTCCCCTCACTATAGCGAGGAAACTCAAAAAAAGTAATTATTTGTTCACATTACAATCATCATCGGGTTAGTGACAATAATTTTCCAAATGCATCATGTATTTAATGCAAGATTTTGTCGCAGTAAACTTACCACGAAAAAGTAAACGCAGCACGATTTTAACACATTCCTGTAGTTGCACACCAACGCCAATGCATTATTAAATCATTCTCATTCATTATTTTTACAAAATTATAACAGAACACCCTGAAAGTTGTTTAGTTTACTATTTTTATGCGTGTTCGAGTCGGTAAATAAAGATTATGACCTATAATATTCTTTGACAATGTTGACGTTGACATTTTCTGCGTTTTGTGATTGCATCTAGTCATCTTATCATCATTCACTAAAACAATTGGTACTTATGGAATTTTAGGATTTATGTGTTAAACTTATCATATTCTATAAAGGTTTGTATTTTACACTAAATTCTCAAACAAATTATTTAATCATCATTAATATGGAACGATTTCCATGAGGATTTTACGTTTTGTTATCTGTTCTTGTCGCGCTACGCTCCAAGGTCATTACTTTGCCACACAAGTGAATAATATGCGTTTTTACACGTTCGTATTAAAGGATAAACGAGCACTTTACGAGCTAGTGAGGGGAAAAATATTTTTCTAGTTTTTATTATACCACATTGTTGGTATGATTAATATGTATACCTGTACCAAATTGCAGATTTCTAGTATTAACGGCCAGTGAGCTTTACCGCGGACAGACGGACATGGCGAGGGTTCCGTTTTTGCAATTTTGGCTACGGAACCCTAAAAAGTGGTAACGTCTTGTATAAATCTATGGTAGGTACGATTTCATTACGTAATAGGGTGTTGTAAAGCGAGAAACCTATTTGTATCGTTAATTCTTTAATCGCAAAACCTACATTTCCTTACCTTTAGATTATGTCTACCTAAATGACAATATTTTAGAGTTAAGGTAGTTTTTCAAATAAATTACTCCTAACGTAAACCTATGCAACCTCTATCAATAATACGTCATTATTGGGGAGAAAACCGTAACAAATTGGTTCTAAAATTTACGTCGTGACATAACCTGACTTGAATACCTAATTGGAACTTTGTACGAGCAACCTGTACGCTTTGACTTACTGATAAACAATCGATTGTATCCTTGTGAACGCAATAAATCGGCACTTAACTGTTGTTATCTTCTATGTAAATTGCAACACCCCAAGTTGGTACCCCCAACACTTGATATTTCGCAAATATTGCTTCATAAAGTTAGTAAGTAGGTTTTTATTAGTTTTTACCTAGGTATCGAACTAATATACTCAAAGCGCTCTAAAAAAATTCCGTGGAAACGGAAAATTGTTTTAATTATACCATTGTACTTATTTAACTACTAAATGGTTAATAATAATTTTGAGCAGTATGAACATAATAAGCATATTATAAATGTAGGTATGTATGGGTCATTATCAGATTGAAGTTATCGCTTTTTCTGTGGACATACTTAGGTACCTATCCACACTGTATGATTAGTTGATTACAGCAAAATAAAAAAATCATCCCCATTTAATACTAATTAGGGGAGGTACCGTAAAAAAAAGTTTTTTCTACATTTTATTGTACCACTTAGTCGGCTTCATTAATATATAAATTGTAAATTTATATTTACTAACGGCCACTGAGCTATTAATGCTGCGGACAGACGAGACAGACAGAGCGTAACCTAGTTATTCACTACGGAACCCTAAAAATCATCCCCACTTTACTATCAGGGGTGTTACCCGAACTTTTTATTCTACCACTTTGTCGATGTGATTAATATGTATCATCATCATCATCATCATATCAGCCGAAAGACGTCCACTGCTGAACATACGCCTCCCCCAAAGATTGCCATAACCGATCCTGTGTCACACGCATCCAGCGGACTCCTGCGACCTTCACCAGGTCATCAGTCCACCTAGGGGGCCTACCCACGCTGCACCTTCCGGTACCTGGCCGCCACTCGAGCTATATCGGTTACTTTGGTTCTGCTGCGGATGTTTTCATCTCTAATCCGATCTCGCAGAAACTCCCAGCACTCTCCTTTGCCCTTTGATTAATATGTAGGTATACCCGTACCAAATTGCAAATTTCTAGTACAGCTACTAACGGCCCAGTAGCCGCTCAGTAGCTATATAGACGCCATAAACATGGCGAAACTATTAGGGTTCCTTGTTTACTACGGAACCCTCAAAATCGTAATATCTTTCATATTGTGTAATATGTTTCAAAAAGGAAGGCGCAGCAGTGGAAGTCAATAGTCATTAATGTCATTATACAGCTGACTTAAGTACTTAATGATAATGCCATTATTAGCACAAGTAACGCGATAAATAAAAAAAATATATATATTATTATTTTCCTTTTATTTAAAATTTCTAAAATCTAAAAGGTAGATTAGGGAAGTTCATGGCAGGTTTCTGCGTGGTAACCTTTGGTTTCTGCGCGGTTTGGCGCTGACTCTGACCTCCTCCCACTAACCCCCCAAGACCGCCTAAACCACCCAACGGGTTGCCATTGCCTCCCAACGGGTTGCCGCCGAGCGGGTTGGGCACGTTGGTGGGCACTTGGATAGGGAGATGGATGTCTGGAGTCACGATCGAGTGAAGGTTGAGCAAGTTGCCAATTAGGTTCTTGCAGAGTGCGCCGGTGAGGCGATCGGCCATGTTGCCCCAGAGACCCATTTGGCAGTATCTAGAGGGAAAAAATTAGGTATGAGATCACGTTGGGTAAGCTTTTTTTCAAGAAGATATACATTAATTGATAATTATGACACCCAAGAAAACATGGCAACGCCACAGCATCTCACGGACTTAGTGGACTACCATCCGCGTTTAAACTAAGATAAGAATCAATTGTACACTACGCCAAGTTGTATGAATTCCGATCCATAAAACGATTATTTGGCTTTCAAGACGGAGCAGTTATTCCAAACATACCCGGCAACATCTACACTAATATTTATAGGTATATGGTTTTACTTTTTGTTACACCCCTTCTTTATTAATAAATTTAGTTACCCTCCTTAAAGATTGTATATTAGGTACACCCAGGGCCGGATTTAAGGGGGGGCAACCGGGGCTACAGCCCCGGGGCCTCCACAAAAGAGGGGCCCCCACAATAGAGATTTCGAAACATAAATATTTTTTCAAATTCCAACTATACCACTAATTGGAGTTCGAGGCCAACGAAACTACGACAGATGCGTTATTGTCAAATCTGTCAAAGTCTCATATGTCATTGTCAAATAAAGTTTTCAGGTTTCCACAACCTTTTTGTTATTTATTATAATTTGTTTTATTTAAAATAATTCCTAATAAAAACATTATAATATACCTCTGTAATGTTTTTACGCCTTTCTGTTTAATATGGCTGTCACAACTAGGATTTTCTTCAAAACACGTAAATACCTAAAAACTTTTCTTTTCTCTTAACTAACATTGATATGACAACATTTTCTTGTAAAGAACTTAAAATTACCAGTGAACACAAACAAAACGTTAGATCTCTATGATAATTTAAATGGAGAACTATAGCACTGCCAAAGAAATTTGTAGGTCAAAGGAATTTTACGAATACGAAATGTGAACATAAAGCACGCTACAATGTATTATTCTGCAATTTTCTAAACGTATGCAGAAATAGGGTTTTAATTTATGTGTAGTTAAATTGCTGTACCAAATGTTATTAACACCTGAGGTGATACCAGCGCAATACCAACTTTGTTACTAATAATTGCGGATAATTCCGTTTTTATTAAAATATCTTATATTTACGTGAAAATAAGTAAATAATATTGTTTCTATAAATTAAAGAATTAAAATTACCAATAAATAAGATATCTCAACGTCTGTTTTTAGAAAATAAAGATTTACTATTGTATGAACATTTCATTGATGTGGCAATATTTTCGTAGATTCGTTGGCCTCGAACTCCAATTAGTGGTATAGTAAACACTAGTAATTTTTTTTTTGTTTATTGAAAGTAATCTACTCCGGGAACTAGATTTCAGCGAAATCATTAACGATTTTTAGGTGAAAAAAGCTCGGAAGATTCCGTTCATTAACGCTAAAATTTAATTTCAGATAAATCTATACTTATATTTTACAGACAAATGGGTCTTAACTTAATCGCGTAAACTTACGTTTAATTATATCCTGACGTTTCTGGCATAGTGATAATCGAGAAAGTTTAAATCAATATAATAAATCTATAGGTACTTGTTTCCACAAAAAAATATTTATTGAAAAACTCGACTGAAAATAGTTGTCTACTTTTGAAAATAATTGCGGGCCAGGGGCCTCCACTCCTTTGTTGCCCCGAAGCCTCTCAACCTCTAAATCCGGCCCAGGGTACACCAACCTGAAGTCTTTGTCCATTGTGACATCCTCGTTGATCTTCAGAAACTGCTCGTTGCCCTCCGAGAACGGAAGGAAGCCGGCCAAGCCTGGCATCTTGGAGTTGTTCTTGGTATCGACCGGTGTAAGCTGATGCGCGAATTTGGCAATAATGTTAACGAAGTTCTCCCGAGCCCGCGCGTCTGATGCTGGAATGAGAATTGAATTGTTAATAGGAAAGGCAACTGTCATTCGATTTTGGTATATAATTTAGATACCATCCATCGTTACCATACACATTTAAATATTTTATCTCCTAAACGATTTGACGAACTGTTTATATCCGGACGAAGCGTAAATTATGGAAAACATCGAACGTTCGGTAAGCGGACGTTCGCTTTAAGTACGTACTGTATACAAAACTGGGTCGTTGGGTATCCGATCCTTCCATACCTGACACTTCCCCGCCGATGGGTTTGCCATTCTCGTCCAAAGGCTCAAATATGTAAGCAAGCTCGTCTCCGTGGGAAGGTCCTGGCTTTGTTTTCGATTTTGTATCTCTTTTACTTCTAGTGTTGGGGTCAGCTTCTGCAAACAGGTATTAAGTACTGTATTGAATATTATACCAGAAGGCAGATTTTTTTTTACCTATTAGACTGAAATGAGCATCGAAGTCATCCCGTACCTACATCGAAACAACGCTTGCCGAGGTGGCACTGGTTGCATGCGTGTTACAAACGGAGCCGAATCGACTTGTTTTTAATCATCAGTTTCTGGTGGTAATAGTATTAGTAGTAGTGGTAGTTTCTAGATAGTAAAGTTACCCGCGAGAGCCACGCCAGGCAGGAAGTGTGAGCCTTTGCTGAGGTTGCCTACATGCTCGAAGCTATACAGATATGCAGGCCCGCCTTGGCTCCATTGCTTCACGCTCTGGTATGCAGGGAAGTTGAACAGCGCATCACCTGTACAAACAAATAAGCCGTATAATGTTATGGAGAAGCAAATTTTAGACGGACAAGAAATTTCTATAAATTTGCAATTGTCGTAACTAGGATTTCTGCTCGAGTCGCGACTTTTCAAAATCGATATTTTTGGCTACATTCGAGACGGAAAAAAAAAATACAGGTAGCTTGAAGACCTTGAAGTGAACTTGAGATTTTTGGTTGGAAAGCACGAGAGCATCGGTAAATTCGGTAATACCCTATGCCTCATTGGTAAGTATGGTAATGCCTTATACATACAGTTTCTTTTCTGTAACATAAAAACATTTGGTTGAGGTTCATAAAAGCAGCTGCGCTGCGTATAGCCCGTGAAGCCCGTCCACTTTTTAAGACTGAGTTCACTATAGGTAATCACTATAAAAATACTATGGCGAACTGGACCTTAAAAGGGGATAGGCTGTACCTACGCTCCGATAGGTTTATCGGAGCGTAGGTACTATACCTACTACCTAGGTACTGTAGGTACGCTGCTCAGAAGAGAACATAGAACATAGCGTCGACTTAAGGTGCATTCAGACCAAAAAAGCATTCGCTGTTCTGTCCCCCGCTCTACGGAATCAACCAATCACGTTTTGTGTAACGATCGAATTTTGTAGAGTGGGGGGTTACAATAGCGAATGTTCGTTTGGTCTGAATGCACCTATTTATACTTACCTAACCCATCTCCTACTAGAATACCACATAGCCACAATGGTGGCTAGCTGAATAGCTTATTAAACTAAAAATGTAGTAAGTCCCTAGTCCAGTCCAGGCAACTCCATAAATTATATTAAAACAAGACCAATCAATACTTTTGCGCTTAATTTTGCGAAATCAGTACCTACGCGCAACACATTGCGCAATATGTATACCTATGTTCGTATTTATTTTGTCTGTAAGTACCTAAGTTGTCTATGTCTTTGTCTAACTTCGTAGTTTCAATATTGTATTCGCAGTTTTAACTCCACAGTAGCAATGTACAAGTTGCAAAACATTCTCAAAATTGCTAGAATTTTTATAAGAATTTAACAGTAAGTTCTCATTGAGTTTTTTTCCATGATAACTTATAAAAATATGTTATAAATAATCATTTTAAATCGTAAATAAGTAAACAATGCAGTAAATATAACTCATAATAAGGCATGTATCTACAGTACGGTCTTTGCTTGATTAGATTATTTGTTGAATTGAGATTCTCGAGAACATTCTCTATGCAAGTTTCGCAACCTATGAAACTTCTCCTCGGTGCAATGCTATTCCACAGCGCCTAGAGGGCCTCTCTCTCTCTCATCTCTCATCCCTTACAAAACTATAGGCATTGAAGGAATATATTCACTATAAAATGGGTGCTATCCAGATAATAATCCAACAAACATCGACCTTCCATTTCAACCCTAATTCATTCGTCTGCGAACATATAACTACAAAGCTTTCAAATATTTAGGGGCCCAGACAACGGTTGAATAGAGAACAAAAAATATCTACCTGGGGCTACAAGGGACAGGGACAGGGGATAACGAAATAATCCACCCTAGTTTTAGGGTTCCCCAATGACCTTTGCGCTCACCCTCGTCCTGACAGTCCTGTTTTGAGTGGTGCTTATAGTATACAGGATGACCTTAGCTATTGGGTAAACCTTGAAGCTCCATGTAGGCTTATCTATACTTAGAACTGGTCATTATATTTTTTTATTAATAAAAAAAATGTTTTCAATAATCAGCAACAAAAAAACGTATTGTATACGATCTGACGTCATTACTTGGCAGCGGAACTTCAAATAGGTTTGGCAATGATGACCTTATCGACCTTGCCTTACTCAGGAGCTCGTCACTCCTGACCCTGGCACATACTGACTCCTGACACATACAAGTTGTACACCAATTTCTTATATCTATTTTTTTAATTTCTTCGTAACTGCTACATCAAGAACTATAGTACTGCCATACAACTATATTTCGGTTTCAAATACCAATAACGGGTAAGTATTTAAATTTTAGCTTTGTCCAGTGGCTAACGACATTCTGTATAGTAGATATACTAGATATTATTACATTAGTTTTTTTGCAAATTGCAACCGATTTTAGGTTTTAATACCTAATTATGTAGCTAATTACAATTAGATATATACCTACTTAAACACACTCGAATTGAATTATTAAATTATATGAAATATTAAATTACAAAACGAAAAAAACAATCAGTTTTACCAATGTAACATTGCATGGTGTAACATGTTTTTGGTCATGTTATAGCTTATCTATCAAAAATAAAGGAATGCCGAAATGACCCGGTTACATTTCTTTTATTTACTAAATAGGTCCTACCTTGACCTTACCGAGGAGCAACTGAGTAAACTTGAGCGTATTCAAAATCTCTGCATAAGGTTCATTTTTGGGTTACGCAAATATGACCACGTTTCCAATTTCCGTTCACAACTCAAGTGGCTCCCTATCCGCTTTCGTCGTAACTTCCACATTCTTTCCCTTCTCTATAATATTCTTTTTAACCCTGCAACCCCCCGATATCTTAAGGAGCGTTTTAGCTACCTCAGTTCTCTCCGATCCTCACAAAACTTGCTTCTGACTGTACCGCCATCCTCTTCCAAATTTTATAACTCATCGTTCACCTTTCGAGCTGTTCGACTATGGAACTCACTCCCTATTGAATTAAGACGTGCCGAATCGATTGCATCCTTCAAATCATTACTTAAGAAACACTATCTGTCACTTCCTTAGTTTTGAATTCTTTATTTATTTTCTCCTTTCATTCCAATTGACTTAAACTAATTATTTCTCGTAGTTTCACTATGTGATGTAGGTATCTGTATTTTTATAATATGTATATGTATTTCTATGTGTATCTATTATATATATATATGTATTTGCATTTTGTGTTTATTTTTACATTCCTTATCCATCAGACTATTTTTCTCAGTTTTTGCACCACCTACTATCAACTTTTACTTTCTTATCTCCTCTACCCAAAGGTTGTCTGGAAGAGATCGCTCTTTAGCGATAAGACCGCCTTTTGTTTACCTCTTTCTAACATGTACTTTTATTATTTGTTTTGTAATTGTCTTTGAGGTGCAATAAAGAGTTATTGTATTGTATTGTATTGTAGGTCTTTGGATTATTAATACATAATAATAATAACATAAAAAAAAATATTTCGTCCTTTAAAAAGAAACAACGTTGCTATCTGGTCCGTCTAATAACAGGATTAAGAGGTCTAAATGCAAGTCAAGGACAAATGTAAGTTGTTTAGGATCAGGTTTTAGGGTTCTATGGGTACATAACTACTGTAACTAAATAGACAAGGAGTCAGTCTGTCTGCCAAACCCGTTTTTTTTCAGGTACATAGTACATACACACAAAAACACTCCCATACTATTTATACTACGTGTATAACGGTATACATAGTTACATTATTTAGTAAACTACATAGTGGAAATTTATTACAAATTAAATAATCAATCTTACGGTCTCTTAAGAGTTCACATTCACACAAATCAACCCTCTAAGTAAAAAGATCGGGCTGTTTATGCGTCGTTCATGTATATTTTGAGGCTCGCAAAATCTATAGCAAGGGGGTGTCACTCCGCGATTCCGTCGCGCGGCTACAAGTACATGCAGAACGCCCCGTCTCCGTGGTCTATTCAATGGTTGGCGCGCGCTGTCTCGGAACGCACGTTTTAATTTACAACGCTAGCTCGTCACGTATCGCGAAATATATCGCTTGCAAATATTAGGATTATTTTACACATGTGCATCTTAAATGAAAATGCCGAAAATATACTGCATAGCAGAATGTTGCAATAATAATAATGATAATTTACATGATGCGTTTTTCGCACAGCCGATGCGTTTGAGAGATACTAAAAAGTAAGGAACACTTATAGGTATACTTATTACCTACATTCGTAGTAAATTAAATTCTCAGAAACTCAAGTCAATTACAGACAAAAAGGTTTATTTTCGGACAAAGGACCATGCCCAACTTTGTATGGAACTTTGCCCCAAAGTCAACACAGCTAAAAGTTACATTGTTGAATAGGTCTTTAAATCTACTTCATTCCATTCTATGGGCACCAAGATGAATTCCATTGCAGAACTGAGATATTCATATTTGTCAGTGTGAAGATTGTATTCACACTGACAAAAATATGAATATCTCATAGATCAGAGGTACTGGTCGTTAATCATTAGGATATCGAAGTGTGTAAAAAAAAGATTGTGCACACGTGATTGTATGTTAACCACCTCACTCGCTTAGTTTCTTTTTTCTTTTGACATTAGCCTTTTTTTACATACAAAATAAGGGTGATCACTGGTAGCTGCAGCTACCAAAATAAACTAGTGGCTAAATCTACAGAGGTTTTCTACTGAATTAGCTCGTATTCAGGCTGACAAATATATGAATATCTCAGTTCTGCAATGGAATTCGATTTTGTGCCCATATAATGAAATTAAGTAAAGTTAAAGACATATTTAATGATCTAACTCTCATGTTTGTTGGTCTTGGGGCAATTTTGACGCATGGTCCTTTGTCGGTAAAAAAGCGGCACATTTAAATAATGTAAAAAACTTCATTCTCTCATACTATTATCGAATTTCGCGCCTTTTGTCCTAACATATTATTTGGTTGTCTAACTTTATTCCCATAATATTAAATAGGTACATATAAGAGAAAATGCCGTGTTACGTCTGCCTTACGATTGTGATTAAACCATTACTTATTTACGCTGCTTTTGTAATGAATACGTAGGTACCTAACGTAATTCTTTCCTTTTAAATGCATTAAGCAGATATATTAATTTCTGCACACCAGATATTTTTAGAACGTGTTGGTGTTATTATTTATTAGGGTGATTCTTAAAAAAAGTTCCGCAAAAGAAAATAAAAAAGTTTTTTTTCTTTACTGTTTTTCGCAATGTACATCGAAAGTATATACCAAAAGCATATTTTTGATGAATGTGGACAAGCTTAATACCATTGGAAAAGGCAAAAAAAAATTGCATGTAAACACGGTTGTGACAATGTATGACATGGACGTGACATATTTGCAATAAATGTTAAAATTGATGTGTTTAAATTCGTAATATCATAATTTATTATGATTAATCAATAAAATATACCAAAAACATATTCTTGATGAATCTGGATAAGCTTAATACCATTGGAAAAGGCAAAAAAACCATGTAAACACGGTTGTGACAATGTATGACACGGACGTGACTTTTTCCAATAAATGTTAATATAAAATTGATGTTATTAAATTCGTAATATCATAATTTATTATGATAAAGCAATAAAATAAAGCAACGAAATGGTTTCATTAACAGTATTTATTTGTATTTTTCTTCAAAACAGTAAATAATTATTTAGATATCCCTTTAACAGGGTCGTCTGAAAAGTTTCTGGTCTGACAATGGAGAATAACTTTTTAAAAAAACCTCCTTGGTACTACAACCTTACTTTTTTCTGATGTTAAATGTCAAAATTGGCGCCATTTTATCGATAAGTTTTTTTATAATTACTGATTTCCTGAAACAATACCTACAACATTTCTAATATGCCAGATACAAATCTTGGCTCGGTGGACAGAGATTTTCAAGAACGAAGGGGTAATTGGGGCCTATTTTGAAGAGCAAGACGGCAACTACTACTTGGCCTTGTTAAAATCATGGGAGCATCGTAGGGACAATTGTGTAGCCTTACAAGTTACAAGGAGCCTATGTTGAAAAGTAAATAAAAAATATAACACAAAACGACTTGTTTTTATGTCATATGTCAGGCCAGAAACTTTTCAAATCCATGGGAAAATGGACAAAATAAAAATGCTCAATAAATAGTGTATACTGAATATTCTAAATCATCTATAATAACAGTTTAAATCCGTAGATTATCTAAATGAAACGAAAATGTCACGACCACGTGTTATATATGTGACAACCACGTACTCAATAAATCCATGTCTGTGACGTTTTTTTCATATCGTGGTTGTGACAATTTGAGACGTGTTCGATATAACTTAAAAGCTAGCCATGATCTCACAAATCTTAATGAATTATCAGGAACTACACTGTGTGAGGTACATGTTATGTTTCAAACAATAGTGTGACATTGTTACTTACGCTTAAAAGCCAAACACGGCGTTGACGTGTTAAGGTTGTCCCTTTTTATAAAAAAATACGGAGAAATTTTTCTTGAGACACACACAACGTTTAGTTATTTGCAAATTTGACAACAACACAATGTTGCTGTTCTAAAAAAACATAAAAAGGGTTGCCAATATTAAAGACACTTTTTTACAGAGATCCGTATTTTTATAGTAACGTAC